>JABXWE010027630.1:0-20139 GCA_014611495.1 Limonius californicus
ATAAGAATAAAGCTCAATGAACTATCTTAAGAAAGCCTAGTTATCACTACATTAGAATTTAAATGAATAAAATAAACAAAAAGAAAGCTTTCTGTAGACCTTTCAAACTTCTACCATCTCGTCAAATTTATGCAGAATCTTTAAAGGCATTCTTATTAATTTTGACAATTTTATACTAAGTGGTGATGTAAGGACTATTAAATATCTTAACGTTTATGTGAACTGGATATCCCGTTCGTGAGCGAGTTTTAATTTTGACTTGATTTGAAGCTAAGGTGTGCACCTAAAAAGTATTCGAGCTGCATTTAACTTTAACATTGCAGATTAGCTTTTCTGAAAAAACGTTCTTATACATAATATATGTACGTATATATATCCACATACTGTTATACTTTATATAATTCTTGTCGTATTCTTAAACTGGTATTTCCGTTAAGAAGTTGAAAGCTATTTATTTATTTTCACAAAATTCGTAAGACGTCCCACTAGTCAATTATGGTCAGAAAAAGCGCTCTGTGCAATATTACTCTATACAAGAAAAACATAACTTGAATTACTAAATTCAAAAAAGATTTGTTGTTTCTTGCTTTACTTCGTTTAAATTTATATTAATAAATAATTCAAAACATTTACAATTTCAACATTTTCTTTGTGCTTCAAACGTATATTAACATTTTGTATGCCATTTACCAAAACAATATGGTTGTGTACTAACAAGAAACATCTGCTCTAAACACTTGTAGAACACAATCATGTAATGGCATCAAATAATATAGTAGCGTTTTTACACGTTTGCGAGGATACACGTAAATTCTGCAAACACGCTTTATCAAATAAACATTTAGCTATGACAAATTCAGCTCTTACATTAGCAGCAGTAGAAAGTTTTGGAATAGAAGGCCAGAGTTGAATTTAAAACCAGAACTTAGTCTGCTGTCAATTACAAATTCTTATATTGGTTTTGAAAATGTCATATATGTTGAAACACATATAAAACACAAACTAAACTAAAACCTGTTAAAATTCAAAATATCTTCTATTATTAAAAAAACATTATTTAGTACTATACAGACAGCAATGATTGCTAATAAAAATGACATGCCCTATTTGACTGATCATAATATACGTTTCTAGAAAATATAAACGTCAGAATGTCAACCTAAATCAACAATGTACATGAATGAGGTAAAACAGCACATTATCTGCTGATTTACAGGAAAGTTGCATATAAATCCCGATTCACTGGAGATTGAAATCGCGTTTTAATACTTCGTAATATTAGTTGTAGGTTTAGTACTTAGCAAACTCGATAGCATTCGCACAAAATAGTAATCGTGTTTTCAATTTCTTCTTTTTTTTTACGTATAAGGTTCCAGTTCTACAAACAGTTTGCCCTGAAGAAGGGTACACATTTAGAAAACTATTATTTAATTAATATGTTAATATAAACTACGGGATATTGTAATATAAAGCATATATATTTGTATTTGGCGGCTAATGGTTGTCTATTATTGATAATTAAAGCAAGCGGTAATGTTTGATGCTAAAAAACAAAGAACAATCGAATCCAGTTGCAATTGTTTAACCGTATTAGTGTCAAGTCGAGTTTGTGTGTTTGATTGAATAATCTTTCCTGGTTTCTTAAGATCTTTTTCGTTCATTTTTTTTTTATTCGTGTGTTACATTTGTGTTCTTAATAATGAACACCAATGCAGAGAAACCATTTAACAATAGAACAACGAAATTTAGCCGTTGCTATGCACCAAAGAGGAGATCGTCAGGTCGACATTGCTGATATGTTTGGAACCACGCAAGACGTAATTAAATAAAATAAATAAAATCACGTGCCCTTTCCTGCCTTAGAGAGACAGGTACGACTGCAGGAGGGCCTGGAAGTAGATCTTTTCGCATAACAACACCTCGTGAGGATCGACTTCTGGTGAAAAGGGGTGCACGACTTCTCCCCTTTTCAAGTGCTCGACATCTACCGCAAATGATTCAGAATTCCACAGGAAATTGAGTCTCCGACCAAACCAAGAAATCGATTGTTTGAGGTAGGACTTACCTCATACCGCCCCCTGAGGTGTCCTGCAAGAACTGTGGCTCGACGAAGACACCGGATGGTCAAGACGTAGGCTTCAAGAAGCAACACCGTGGGATGGTATACTGTTTTCGGACGAGTCCAGATATTGTTTCAGCAAAGATAGCCGGCGTCAAAGGGTATATCGTAGTGCCGCACATCCTACCTTACCTCAGTATACCAAACCAGTCATTGCCCTTGGTGGTGGTAGTCTTATGGTGTGGACTGGAATTTCTTTAGGGTGGCGTATTGACCTCCACATCTTTAATAGTACACTCACCGGCCAACGTTATGCCCAAGAGATCATTATGGACCATCTTCTGAACCGTCGCAACGCTGTTGGACGGAAATATTTTGTTTTTCTTGACGACAACGTGTTACGGGCCAAACGAGCTTTTTCATCGACCCGCAACAGCATAGATGGAAAGGGCCTACAGCTTAGCTCAGAGGAGTATGGGAGACTCACGGAAACCGCCTACGGGAGGGAAATCTTCCTAATTTTGTACGGGGTAGGTCGAAAAGCCGAGAAGCCAGCAGCTTACGGGAATCGAACTCACCTTTATTGTGCCTCCTCCTATATATAAAGCTGTAAAATTTCAAGACAAATATAATTCTACTTCCTTTAAATTACTGACACATGTTACTAAAAATATAACGATTACATTGAAAATCAAAATATTTATGGTTTATTAATACAAGATTTTGTTGGAAAGTTCGAACTGAAAAAGGCTGGCCGTCAGTTACGTTACGATATTTAATTTCTTAGAACAGATGTACGCAGCCAGTGGCGTCAGGGTTTACAGTTTAATACAATTTATGAATACACTTTACAGTTAGCTAAAAGAAGAAAGGCCAACTGGCGACTGAAGGTCGCTTTACGTCGCATTTAAAAAAAGGTTCAGTACTTGAAACTTGGAAATTAAACTCGGGAAAAGTTTTCACCACACAATTAAAATTTCACCTACCTTAGTGTTGTTCGTTAGGGAGCAGAGAGGTACAACTGGGGTGTTCCTAAGATCTTCGGGAAGTGAGAAAAATTCTCTGACACGCCGCTGAAGATTGGATGAAATGGAGATAATGCTACGGTCAAGACTTTTTCGACATCGAGAAAGAAGAAGAGACGGAACTTCAGATGTCAAGATCTCCACCGCTGCACGGGAGGATTGTTTGAAACGGCTCGAAAAACAGGACTTCCACGGGTTTGATACCTTTTATACGACGCAAGTCGAGAGAACAATTTCACTGAATTGTTTTTGCAAAATCTGACACTCTGCTAATATTTTTAAACCGACACAAGTCGAAGATTCTTTTACCTAACGCAAAAAAAAAACGAAACGATGACTCAATTAGCAGAAGAGCTGCGACAAAACCCGGTATTTCAAAAAGAAAGCAGGTCAGTTCACTGCCAAGGCCTAGCGTCCACTGACTTTCCCAAAACATTCACCCAAGCCAAATTTGTTCCAGAAGAAAATCCTACACGTGCGATTTCCGCGAAACATAACATCTCCAGGGCCATACTGCTGACAAAAGGAGTCTAAGAATTCCTCTTGGCCGGCGTCAACAGACTAAATAAACATGTCCAGCGTTCGACTAAGTTTCGAAAGTGGCCTTCCATAAATTTAATTTTCGAAAATAATGCAAATTGTAATCAACACAAGAACGGCAATTAAATTAGAATTCTAATTCTTATGAAGCGGCAAAACTAAACGAAGATAACAAACGCAAGGCCACAGCGTGCTCGGATTGTTTTAGAGATGCTTTGAAATGAAAAAATAAACCAACTTGCTCTTCCTCCGCTATCTCCAGACCTCAACCCCATCGACCATACGTAGGACCTTTTGCAGAAACAGCTGGATCATTATAATCCAAGGCCTACTACTGTTCAACAGCTGAGAGATGTAATGCCGGTACTGTGGCATCAAATTCCACAAGAACATATAGATAATTCCATTGATAGTATGTCATCAAGGTGCAGAGCAGTTATTACTGCCAGAGGAGGTGCCACGCGGTATTAAAATTTAATAAATTTAAGTTAAATGAAAGGAGACAAATTTTGTTGTTTTGGTAGTTTTTTTATTATAAATGCAATACAGGGCAATATCACATTATTATTCTATTTGTTTCCTTAATATGCATTTTAACATGTTTATAGAGTGGATTACTTCTGATAATAACATGTTATCAAATTAAGATGCATGTCAGTAAATAAAGGAAACAGAAACCCGTTTATTTTCCATGAACTAGATGACAGATGGATATTAAACTTCCATAATCATTAGTCGACTAAATGTGAACTTTACGTAAACCTTTAGTTTCGCGGTTTACAATCTATATTTGTGTAAACATTTCATAATTACTTCAGGTTTTAACTTGCTTAGTATTATTAATTACTAAGAAAATATTGCAGACTGCTAGGTTATGATTTACCGGCCTCTTTTAACAGAAGGTCGCCAAAGCCAAAGATATAAAACTGTATGCTTTGTAGATGACACTTATTTATTTTTTATTTGCCAGATGAAATAAGTGGTATTTATATTGTTTATGACTAGGAGCACATGAGAAACATGTTTTAAATTGAAAACTATAAGAAATGTATTTGTGAAGAGTTTAATCGGATAGTTTAAAATTTGTAATTTAGTATTTGTTCAGTACTGCCTGAAAAGTATTACAGCATTGCAGTACAAACGTCGTTATACAAATTACCAATAATAATAATAATATATTTTAACAATCTAAAGTAAGTTGTAATTGAGTAAACATGTAATATCGCAACTGAATTCATTTAATTTACATGTGTGTAACTACATTTTTCCCCATATAAATTTCCGAATAATAACGTGGATAACTTTCCTGACGGTAACCTACAGCAAATGTAATTGGGTTAAGTATACATTAGGTGAACCTGTGGGCTACGCTCCACTCAACTTGTTTAAATATACATAAAAAGCTGTATCACGGTGTAAGATATGTCCATATCTTACACATACGTATTACCCAAAATATACAAGGACATTCACAGGGTGATTGGTACATAGTGGTCGTACCAGGGGATCAAATGTGTTAATCAGTGTCAATTTTTGTCAGTCATTATACCTAATAAATTTATACAACAGTCTATCTTCGCTCTTACTGTTTACCTTCAAAAGATCATTACCTTGAAAATTTATTAGTTTCGTTACTTGTATATTGAAATACAATTTATTTTTGTTAACAAATCTGATACATTATCCTATCATGATGAAAAAAAAAACGAAAATGTTTTTCTATAACAGATCAAGTAAGTTGTTCTGTTGCCGTTTATGATTAAGAGCACACAAGAGAAGGTAATTTAAGTATAAACCTTCGGCTTTTAAATTTTGTAATTTATTATGTACGCATGGTTGCCAGATTATTTTTCTGTCAACATTTTTCAGTTAAAACGAACTTGCTTCCATATCAATTACGTGAAAAACTATGTAGAGCAAAGAATGTGTGGTTTGTTGGCCTATAACAGAGACCGAGATAGCTCATTGTATAATTTTCAAGTAAAAATCGTTTAAAGAAAGGTGGCGGAAAAAGTAGAAATATCTCGAAAATTGTTCATCGTGCGTCAACAACACATGTGATACTTTTTGATAACAATTAATTTCGACAGGTAAATAAGTAAATTCACTTAATTGGTTTGCATACTAAATTTAGTTTATAGTGACTAATGGTTTAAATATTTACCTAATTTTAGGGACCACCGTTCAGCAATGCCGGCTTGTACTAAAGGGCACAAGGGCACGTGCCCACCCAACCACCAAGATAAACACAGAAAGAAATTCGCATGTAATTCAGTGCATTATTTTAATTTCATTATTTTAACGATGGTATAAAATTTTCCTTCCGCACCACAAGCGCGGCTAACAGCCTCAAAACTATTTTCCGGGGAACGCTCTGATTTGTACCTATGTATAGGTGATTCGGTTGCCTATCGATTATCTTCGCTATACGCGATATACCAGGCGAATTGGGCGCCGAGCGAAGCGTTCCCTATTTGCAGTCAACATTTGAATTTGGACTTTGGAGCGCTGTTTTCGCGGAATCGCGCGTTTGAATTCAAAGACGAAAGTGACGTTTATTCAATGATGGAAGTTAATTGTATGCAAAAAGATCGACTGAACGCATTGGCGGTCCTATCAATAGAAAAGTAGTTCGTCCAGTCTATCCCGGGTTTTGACAACAAAGTCATAGACGTGTTTTCCAGCATGGAAAATAGGAGAATGGATTTTATGTACAAAAAATAGGTAAGTTTTTCTTGCGCCCACCCTCTTTCTTAACTCACGAACCGCCACTGCCGGTCAGGGTTCAGACAGCCCATTAAAAATCAAAACAAGCATAAACAAATATTTATCTGCATCTGCGTCTTGCACTCCTAGTTTCGAGAGTTTCCAATACCCAACGACTTTTTTTTAATTGTTCCAGGTTTCATTAAGTATGGAAGAAGAAATAATATTCTGCAGTTTTTCACCTATAAATGAATTTATAAAAATGGATTAAATCAATAAGACTAATATTAAAATTACAATTACCCTGCCTGGTATCGTTTTGAATTCCAGCCAGTTTTTGGTATATTGTTTCCCTTTTATGATTTTGCGCATCTAACTATATTTTCGGAAAATGTTGGCCAATTCCAATATAATTTAGAACGCAATCCGGGTATAATTTGTTAAAATTCTGTTCGGATAAGTATATTATACCCCAGTCTGTGCTTCAGCGCTCGATACTAAAAGAAAATCTCGTGTTTACTTTGTACATAGGTTAAGGGTAATCAGTTTGGTATCATTTGATCAATATTAGTGGTTTGCAATAAAATTTGTACTGTACATATATTCAAACACTGCTATGAATTCCTCAAACTCCCATTTCTGCAGAATATCACTGACACTAAAACTCATGTCAAATGAAAACTTAACCCCCCAACACCATACGCGTCTTAGCATGTAAAGAAAAAACTGTTAAAAAATTGCAATCTTGCAAATATACTTGCTACCTGCTACCAAGTATTCGCTTCATCAACAACATTTGAGTATTAGTCAAAACACTCTAAAGATGTAAGCGCCATTCAAACTAAACTATTTTACAAATAAGGCATGTTTTCCATATATATATTTATTGTTTCGCAAATAAATATATTTCAGTATGAATATTTATGTTTTTAAATTTGCGTGGTGTGGCAACAAAAGCCTATTCTTTTTCAAAGCTTTTCGCTGGCTGTATTTGTGATATGTATGTGAAGTTTTGGGTTACCACTAAAAAAGAATTAAATGTGCCTACCAGTTTCAATTTTTATTGCGTGTCACGTGTATACACAGGCATATATTGAAAACAGATACATTTTTAACATGGTTTAGTATTTAACGGCACCCCTATGTCATAGCTTGTACTAGCTATGCAAATAATATTTGTCTATGTAGCTAATACGAGCTTGCAGCTATTAGTTTGGGTTTGTACGAGAACAGCCTTTTAAGTTTTTACAAACGACAACTAGGTGGCGCTATTGAGATGTGTCATTACTATTTTCATAAAATTTGACATTTGTTATTGTGAAAACAGTGGCAGGTTAGAAATTGCCCGAGTAGTTTGTTTGCAGTGAAGGTTTTCGTTAGATGATTTTTTACGATTTTAGTAAAGCCCTAACTCAATAACAATGCACAGAATCGTTTCGTTCAACTTTTGGTGATGAAGCACCATCAAAAAAGACTTTACAATTGGTTTGCAGAACTTCGTCGTGGTCGTGCGTCCGTCAGTGACGAATTTCATGAAGGTCGACCAAAATCGGTTGTTATTCCAAAAAACACCCATGCTGTGCGCAACATGATTGAAGAAGAGCGGCATGTGACTACAGTGAGATAGAGGCAACATTAGGCATATCGAAGACTGCAGTACATTCGATTTTCCATGAACATTTAGCTGTGAAAAAGATCTGTTCCCGATGGATTCCGCATAATGTGACCGAAGCTCAAAGAACGCTCGTATTAATTGGTGTAAAAAAATGCTCAAAAATTCGACCGAGGTACTGCAAAATCCGTATACAACATCGTAACAGGTGACAAAACTTGGAGATATTCGTATGAACTGGAAACTAAACAACAATCCACTGTTTGGGTGTTCCAAGATGAACCGAATCCCACAAAAGTTATTCGTTCACGAAGAATTTCCGAGAAAATAATCGCTTGTTTCTTCGGTAGTACTGGACATGTCGCAACCATTTCTTTAGCGGATCGAAGAACAGTTAACGCTGAATGGTATACAACAATTTGTTTGCCAGAAGTCATCGACGAAATCGGGAAAAACAACCAAACGTCGCATCATTCGTCGTCATTGCAATGCCAGCACGTCAAACAATTGATTATTTGAAGGAAAAAAACATCGAATTAATGTCTCATTGCCCGTATTCAGCTGATGTATCGCCTAACGACTTCTTTGTGTTCCCGAATGTAAAAATTGCGTGGACAGCGATTTTCATCGCCTCAAGAGGCTATTGAAGCCTTAAAAACCATGTTTTTGAAATACCAATTCAGACCGGAAAAAATGTTTCGAGAATTGATTTGAACGCATACAAGAGTGTATAAATCTTACAGGCGAATATTTTGAAAAGCAATAAAACAGTTTGTTCCAAAAAAATTTTTTCTTTCCTAGTTTTTGTAAAAATTTAATAGCCTGCCCTCGTAATAACAGAAAAAACGTATTCCTTTATTACAAATAATATTGCAACTGTTATAAATACAAGCTCGCAAAGTTATTTTTACTGGAGAAACTAATACATTTTTTCAGAGTAATAATTTCCCATGGTATAGAATAGACTATAGACTCTATTGATTTGCAATTGTTTTTACAGCCATTGGTCAAAGAAATATTCTCTATATTTTTACATTTTAAAATTACTTTACAGTCTCACTATACTCAACACTGAAATTTACTATAACTTGAACTGTACAGAGGGAAGAAAGGTTGAATAGAATACCACCGGACGAGACCATCCTGGTTTAATGAAATTTCAAAGAGGTGTTTAAAAATGTTCGGCCAGGAAACTTTAAAATAAGTCCTAAAGTGAAAGCTATACCATTTTTTGCTCCATGTAAGTGATAATTTTGAAATCATCAAGTTATAAATCCCTCTTTGACACAAATCGATTTATACTGCCAAAAAAACTCGTATGATTTTACCAAAATTTTTTAGAGAAATCCCAGTAACATAATTATTTAAACTTGATGGTATTTGATACCTATAACGCAATAGAATTTGTAATTTTTTGCTCAATTTTATTTAAAACGGTTCCGAGAATTTTATTTAAACTCTGGGAGCATAAAAACGCATTCGTAAGAAGGTCTAAATTATAGACGCCATTTTAAAGACACCCACTGCTGGATATAGGTCTTCTCATACTCTCTCCAACTTTCCCTATCTTTAAGTTTTCTGATCCTACCAACCTTCACTAGATCATCCACCATCTCATTACCGGTCATACTCCTACCCGTTCTAGACCTGCATTCCAACAAGCGTATCGTCCACCTGTTGTCATGTACTGTGTAGCAATGTGGCTAGCCCATCTTCATTTCAGCTGGGTAACCGTTTCAATTCTGTTCTCCAATTTCCTCCTTTTGAATATTACACGAATCTAAATATCGATGTTTCAGATATTTATACTTTACCTTACCTTTCAGAATAGGAATAGCTTCATTTTTACAGCCTTTATTAAACTACACATTCACCTCCAGACGTTGGGCATACTTAAAAAGGGAGTTTTCCAAGTGAGCTGAATATATTGACTTGAGCTTGTACTTTTAGAAGAACCGTTAATGATGATAAATATTTTTATAATTTTCATTTCTGAAAGCATTTTACGCCCGAACAACTTTCCGATAATTCTATTGTAAAGTAATTATCGGGACCGTTTCAAATTTTTCGCCGTTAGCAGTTTATTTTATGTAAAGTTGATAGCTAATTATACAGGGTGTTTCGGAATTGCACGGCACTATTTTAGGGATGTGTTCTCAAGCACGAAATAAACAAAAAAGTTAATACAAACAGATGGCTGAAATTAATTTATTACCGAGATATTGAAAGTTAATATAAATAGCTAAAAGTCCGAAGTTAATTAAGTAGTCGTCAATTTTTATAATATCACTAACTATTTACAATCTGCTTCATAAAGCATTAAGCAAATTTTATACACGTTAAAGCAACATGGAAAGTGAACATCCAGTGATGTTCGCTTTTAACTTATTTGTCTAAAACATATATGTATTTAAATAATATATGTTATACGCTATACGTGTGGGTACATTTACATCTAGGTTAGAATCTAAATGGTAAGTCTAGTGTATAGTGTCTCTTTAGTCTACGAATACGCTCACTATTGTCTAGTAAGTTTAGTGCTAAGCTGTTAGAATGAAATTCTAATTTGTTTAAATATCTTTCACTTGCACTCATTATTTCGTGTTTCACTGCACTAATGTTGAGGTCAGTACTTATTTCTGCGTTTGTAATGTAATGCGGCGTACTTGTGATGATTCTTAACATTTTTGACTGGAATCGCTCAAGTATAGTGATGTTGGATAATGAGGCCGTTCCCCATATTTGTATCCCGTAGAGCCAGATGGGTTTAAATATGGTTTTATATATTAGTATTTTGTTCTCCAGTGACAGCGGAGCATTTCGACCTACTAACCAGTTAGTAGTTCCTGAGTTTGAGGTTCAATTGCAGGAGTTTCTTCCATATATGTGTTCTCCAGGTCAATCCTTTGTCGAGATGGATGCCTAGGTATATGGCATTTTCAGATGGCCTCTTTGTTTAGTAAACGTAACGTGAACAGATTTTTCTCCATTTACTTTTATACACCATTTTTTATGACATTTTTGTATCCGCTCTAGGTTAGATTAGAGTTTTAGTGATGCTCTTACGGGGTCTTCATCTGTAGCCATAATCACCGTGTCATCGGCAAACGTTGCTAACAATGTATCCTGGGCAACAGGCAAGTCTGCTGTATATATAATGTATAATATTGGTCCCAACACGCCCCCTTGTGGGACTCCTGATTTTATCGGCATCAAGTTGGTCTGTTCTTCTTCGTACTTCATTTGAAAATATCTTTCATGCAGATATGACTTTAGTATGCAGTAAAAATTACTTTACAGTACTTTAGTTTATACAGAAGTCCCAGATGCCAAACCTTATCGAAAGCTTGGCTTATGTCGATGAAGGTAGCTGTACAGTATTGTCTTTTTTTTTCAAATGCGGCATTTATGTGTTCTACTACTCGGTGTACTTGCTGTATAGCGGAGTGTGCTTTCCTAAAGCCAAACTGGTGATCTGGTATTATTTCATTTTCATGTAGGATCGGCATTAGACGTTTAAGTAACAGTTTCTCAAATACTTTACTTAGGACTGGTAGAAGGCTTATCGGCCTGTACGATGATGGCTCATTAGGAGGCGTTCCTGGTTTTAGGATAAGGATAATTCTAGATATCTTCCACTGAGTTGGGAAGCATCCGGTTTTCAGAATTGCGTTACAAATATAGGAGATCATTCGGAGCCCCTTCTTTGGTATTTCCTTTAATATGATCCCTGTAATGAGGTCATACCCTGGCGCTTTTTTATTAGCCAAGCTAGTAATCATTGCTTTTACTTCGTTTATGGAGTAGGCTTTAATAGACAATGAAAGTTGAAATGGTACATCCAAAAATTTAAGAATTTCTTCGCAAGTTTATGCTTCTACTTCATCAGACGGTTGGAAAACTTTTCTAAGATGAAAAGGTTTGTGCTTTTTCCTCATCATTCCTCGCCCAGGTTCTGTCTTCTTTCCGAATCGGTGGTACCATCAGCTGTAGCTGTTTGAGGTGCTTGGTGGCTTTCCACAATGAATAGTCTGTGGCCTCGGTGGCTGTTAAACCTTCCATAAAACATTTGAATTTTTCATTTTTATATCGTACAGTAGCTTCTTTAACTCTCTACATGATCTGTTAAATCTGTACTTGTCTTCGGGGTAGCGTCTGGTTTGCCACTGTTTTCAATTTTCGCTGTAGTCATCAATTGCATATCGTTTATTTTTTTAACAGTTGATTAAACATCTGTCATTAAATATGTTGATTAGTATTAAGCAACCTGTTTTACTAGTTCATGCTCATTTTCGTGTGAGTTAATAGTAGTTTGAAGACTCTTCAATTTGTTAATGTTATGGGAGATACCACAAATTTGTTCAGTTTTGCAGAACAAACAGACATGTTTTTAATTTATGGCGAGGTACGTAAAAATGGCGCTGCTGCTGTTCGAAGATACCATGAATCGTTACCCACTAGAAAGATACCAAATCGTAAAACGTTTGAAGCCATTAAAGGCGTCTTACGGACACTAGCACGCTAAAGCCTGAACGAATAAACGCTGATCGGCAAAGATTTCAACGAACCGCAAACGGTGAAGAAGGGATACTCAATGCTGTTCAGTTATCTCCTAGTACTAGCACCCGAAGATTGTTACTTTGTTTCAATGTATCATGTACAAGCGTATGGCGAACATTGCGTGAGCAACAATTGTATCCATTTCACGTTACGCCTGTGCAAGATCTGTTACCAGAAGATTATAACAAGCGCAGAAATTCCTGCCGATGGTTAATTCAACTATGCACACGAGATTCTAACTTCCTGAGCTGCCTGCTGGTTACCGATGAATCGTGTTTTACGAGAAATGGTATTACTAATTTTCGAAACATCCATACTTGGAACGAAGAAAACCCTCTTACGACTACTAGTATGCATTACCAACATACCTTTTCATTAAATGTCTAGTGTGGTCTTCTTGGTGACAGTCTCATCGGCCCCTTCTTTTTACCAACAAGGCTTTCAGGAATATCTTACTTGCATTTTTTGCAAAATGATCTGTATGACCTTCTAGAAGACATTTCGATTACCAATAGGCAGGAGATGTGGTTGATGCATGACGGTGCCCCTGCTCACTTTCTCACATTCTCATATTGTCACTGATTATTTAAACATAACATATGGTATCGATGGGTTAGTCGAAACGGACCTGTTAAATGGCCACCACGATCTTCTGATCTACCGCCATTAGATTATTTTGGCTGGATGAAGTCTATGGTTTATTCTAAGTCTATTGGCACACAAGAAGAGCTAAGGAATCGCATCGTGGAAGTAGCAGCAACTATCAAGGGTCGTCCTGACGTTATAAGGCGTGCCAGAGAAGCATGGATTCGTCGTGCTGAATGCTGTATTCAACAAAATGGAGACTACTTTGAACTTTAACTTTCAATATCTCGGTAATAAATTAATTTGAGCCATATGTTTGTATGAACTTTTTGTTTATTTCGTGCTGGAGAACACATCCATAAAATAGTGCCGTGCAATTCCGAAACACCCTGTATAGTTTTAACTGAAACGTTTAATATCTAATTGTAATTTTTAAAACTTAAGCGCAGAATCTGATTTTTATGGCGTGTGCATATTATGATACCTCAGCATCCAAAGAATAAAATGATATAAACACACAAACGTTTAAAATATGAGAAATGTTCTTATTTTAAACTGCGAATTAAATATAATTTAATTCTGTTTGTATATACAAGGGTATTCTTGCGTAATTAATTTGATGCGTTAAAATGACATTAAAAGGAATTAAAACGTGTAATTATGGATGTGGGATCAATTTAGCTAACAAGTTTAAACAATAAGGTATCATTAAGTGAAGGAATGTACAAGTTGCAGAGCACTCATACAATTAAAAGTCTTGTATGAAACGCCTCTTGGCTTCCAGCCAGTTGGCCTAATGTTCTTTGACGCTCTACAAGAAAATTACCGCAAGTGGGTGGAAATATATATTCTTGCAGCATTTTGCTTGTCATATATTTTTTAATTTAAGCAAAAATAATTCAGTCGCTACAAGCTTAGCCGCCGTGAGCGTTTATTAATATTTTGCATGACACGAGATTCCTGAAATTTAGGGTTAGTAGTAAGCCGCGGTTTTTTACGGCCTTGCTTTAAATATTGAAAAAGTAAAAGGCCAAACTTCTCCATTACTCACTTTTATATTTGTCTCCAAACGTAAATAAAGCGCTGAGCTCGTCTCTCTCCCGAAACGAAAACATCAAACTGAAAATAATATGTTTTCTTTGAAACAAACACGGAAAAAATATATGCACGCCGAAAGCTCTGCAAGTGGTGCCAATTTTCAGAGTAAGTGCCGCGCCTTTCATTTACATTCTGACGGAATCTGCCACATTTTAATTAAGATACATAAATCGCAACCTTTCCCTTTCGTATTATAACATTAAAAGTAAAACGAAAATTTTGTTTTAAATACTCTTTTACTGTTACGAGCTAAGTGCATTTTCTCATTAAACCCTCCCGGAAAATTCAAATTATGTCACGCATTTGCAGAACAAAACAGCAAAACGAATTCGAACGTTTCTTAAATTTTAAAATTATTTCACACTACGTATCCGCCTTTCGTGTTATAACTAAAGCTGAAAAATACCACTATATAAATATCGAATGTCTGTAGCTGGTTGGTATTGATAGGTATCGAAGTATAAACATATCAAAAGTATCAAAGTATCTTCTTCCGTTTGTTCTTCCTATTCACTCTTCTTAATAGTCTTTAAGTACATTCTAAAACTAGCTTACTGCACAGACTACCTATCTCCCCATCCTTTCGTTGGTCGTCCCACACTTCTTCAGCCTATTGGGATTTTGTCTCTTGCAATTTAGTGATTGTTCCATTTTGGCCTCCCTTTGTCTATCCATTCTTCTGTTTGTGTTACTTGACACGCTTGTTTTATGTCAGAAATCGGAATTCCATCTGTAAATGTTTTCTTGTTTATGCGTCTTGGAATTATCATTTCGCTTGTTTTTATTTGCTTTTTTGTTTTTACCGTGTTGCTTCGTGTGTATGTCATTATGGGTTCAGACCCATATTCAGTCAGCCCTCTATTCTATTGGCCATCACTTTCTGCTTTCGGTTTCTTTTTGTAAATTACCACAACTTGTTATCTATACTCCGAGGTAGTTCATGCTCATTACTTATTTTATACTTTCATTCTCAATTGCTAGGTTGCATCGAATAGGTTCTCTTGAGATTGTCATTGACTTGTTTTGTTTGTCGACATGACCATAATATACTTTCTCCACGACCACTACGGAATTTCACAATTCTGAGATCAATTTTGATAATAGAAAGTTAACATTCTAACCCTTGTTATGGAAGAAATATTCTAAAACACTTACCGGCTTATGCATTTTGAATGTATTTCATTCCATCATTAGTAATGGAATGAATATTCCGTAACAGTACAACAAAAAAAAACAGTTAGTCTAGGAATCCATGACTAACAATTGACTTGAAACGTCATGATTTTGCAATTTCTTTGTAAATATTTGTTCCGAATCTTATTAATTTTATTGTATTTATTACATATCTTGTGGTCGTGGAGAAAGCATAGTCTACTACTCGGTTGGGAATGGAAATTCGATGCTCGTGGTTCCTCACGCTCGCCTTCGGCTCGCGTTCGGAAGATTCCACTCGCATCGAATTTCCATTCCAACCTCGTTACAGAATATACTATTCCAGTTGTCTATCATCATATTTTTGATTATATCCAAGTATTTATAGCTTCTGTAAATAATCTGGCATAGGAAGGGTCGTGTTTTGCCGGGAAATTTTACAAACTATGTAGCTATATAGCTAACCTATCAGTCTCTATCTATCTCACTTAACTATCTGATCGAGTTCTATCTATCTCAATTAGCTATCCCATCGAGCTCTCTATATCTCAGTTAGCTCGCCCACTTTTGACTTTGAAGGGCCATTTTTTCCCGAGAGGGATTGTGGGAATTTTTACAACTTAACAGTAATAATTAACTCAACATTCACTGGTAAGGTCTCAGAATCGGTTAGGTGTTCTTCTTCTCTGTTTTAGCGTTGCATTTTCCCTTTTTGGACATACGCCTCTTCCATGAATTAACATATTGGCTGTGTTAGGCACGTTGGGTTTAATTCAATCCCGCTATTATTTCCAGATCGTCAAGCCATCTCATAGGCGGTCTTCCTATAGGGCTTTATACATGTACGCCCTCCAGTGGAGTATACGTTTGTTACGGCGGTCATATACTTCTCTGTAGTATACTAAGTGTACTCATCAAGTCTAAATTCTTGGGAGCATTCTTGGGAGCATTCTTGGGAGCTCGTGAAGTAAACACACAAACAGTTAAGCCCCATTTCAGCACACACCAGCAGAGCATGGAACAGAAGCAACAATACATTAGTACATTATCTTTGCAGCTTCTACATTTCATACTTACAGGGAATTACATGTCTCCCCGTGGAGTCCAACGTAGCAGATAATAGCTCACCTTTGATATTGCGACATTACGTTCTCTGGAAGTTATCACTGCACCTTCTTCATTTCATACATCCAGGAGGCTAGGTGTCAGGTGTCTCCTCGCAGAGTACCACGTTGCATGTTGTAGCTCACCTTTGGAATCGCGACAGAAACTTTTCTGGTAGATCTCCTTCGAAGTGGAGCCTTCTTTAGTAAGTACTGTCTGATGTACCTAACCTGTAATAGGTACCGGGCAACTAACATATTAAACCAGACGAAGCGCATCAAGGGATCAGGGAAAGAGATCACCAGATACCATGCTCGGACAACCAGGTCGAGGTGAGACCGAATGACTTCGCCGGACCACCAACCCTCCAAGCAAAGCTTTTAATGAAATCCTATCGGGTACGCTGATCTCCAGGACAATTGGCGAGGTCGAAGGCTCCCAGTCACAAAAATACCGTAACTACGCGAGATATCGGAAGTATCGCAACATAGGGCAGGTCAAAATATTGCAAGCATCGAAATGTCAAAGTTTTAAAGCATCGAAGAACCAAAAATTTAGAAGTATTAAAGTAGGAATATCTGAGAAGAATCTACATATTGTTGCATATTTTAGAATCTTCATCAGCAATACAGGAATCATCCAGAAGTAACTGTGATGTAGAAGACATTGTTTATAATCAAAATCAATATTATATACGAATATAAATTACCTGCTTTTACCAACTGTATCCATATTAATATAGTAAGGATTGATTTTTCAATCAGTAGAAACTACTTTCTACTAAATATTTAACTGTGTATAATGTTAATCCACAAAGTAAATGATATTTCCCATTTCAAATCAATACAGAATTGATTCCACTAAATATAATCCAATAACTACTACAATGTTAATGGAATCAACATCTCAACATGAAGAGCAAAATTGATAAGAATATTATATCGATTCTATATTAAATATTCTCTTTATACACTGAATGAGTGGCCTTTCCCCTACTACTAACTATCTAAATTCGGCAAAGTAAAATTATGTAGATAACAGATTCGTGCGTATTTGATTTTGACCATATTTGAAAACTTGTGGAACATATGATCAATATTAATATTTCAGTAATAACTTTGATGGATATTTTCTATACTTCTTTACTTTCGGTATATTTTTAACTTCTGTTTCTTTTAATAGTTTCTTTACTTCTGATTCGATACTTTAGTGCTTTCGACATCCGATATTTTCGATGCTTCCAATATTTCGATGTATTTATGCCTCGCACAACGTATAATGTTGTACAAGGAAAACTATTTAGAATGCGAAACTTTGTGAAGTTCTGGCCTCTTATATTATAATGTTAATTTGTTCTATTTCTCAACTACCAGCGTTAATCGCGAATAAAAACACCTAAAGATAAATTACTGGCCAAGCGACACTAAAATAAATTCATTTAATTAAGTGAGAAGCAATATATCAATCTTTATAGTGGCACTCCTTCGAGGATCAAAAGGAAACTTAAATCTCAGCTAGTGTTCTTTAAAACGGCAACTTTATAGTTTGCTCTAAATGCTGAATCCCGGTTGGTTAACCGCAGTAATAGTTTCTCTCGATTGAACTTAAATACACAATGTCAAGCGCTCCATTGTATTATATCCAAGATAGACCTAGATGTAATCAGTGATCACGTAAATCACAATAATCGCAACAAGATCAGCACGGAAGTTCAACGATAAGAAGAACATGTGCCACCATTTTTATTTTTTCAGGTAAATGTATTATTGAGGTTTAAGACTATTTTTGTGAATATGGATCCTCCCTTTAAGGAGAATGCTTCGTGCTAATACTCCTCGTATTTATTTCCTTAATCGTACCTTAAGAATGAAATAATTATAGTTCAAAGTACGTATAACAATATGTAATTGCAGATAAACAAAATAGTTTAAAGTTTACCAAATGGGAAAATAATGAATACAATAATAGTATATTTAACAAAGTCATACAAGGCTAATTATAATAAAATAAATAAATACAGTGGTAACTGATTAACATTTAATATCCAAAATTAGAATCACTTAATTTGTGCTGTAACCCGTATAATCCAATTACTTCTTCTTCTTACAAAGTTTAGACCTTTCGGCCTGTTCCGACATATTTTTTATTGAATTGACATTTTCAGCTTACTATATTTATTTGAACAACTGGTTTGCTGGCTTGTACGACAGAATTGCGGAATCACTATAAATTAGCTGAACCCGTGGGCTCCGCTCTACGGTTTGTTTAGTAAATTCTCTTAAAAATAATAAATAAATCGTGCGTAGGTGTTGGATATCCATTTTCTGGCAATTATAAAAGCCCTTCCTTAAACTGTGGTCTATCTTGAGTCACTTTACATTTCTTTCGTCGGTTATACTTAATGTTTTATATAAGACTGCCAATATATCTACTTTCGTTTTTAGGATTTATTTGAAAAAGTTTCGTATACTTTCGTGCATATTTAAGTATATTTTTAATTGTAAAACCAATTCACTTATAACAACTGTATCCAGCATGTATTCGGCAGATAATTAACTTATAAGATCTAATAACATATACTTTTTAATGTTTTGCCTTAACTGCTCCCCCACGATAATACTAAAAATATTGATTTTTGGTATTTGTACTACACGAACGGGAATTTTGAATATTAACATGATCTGTGCTTCATTTTAACGGTAGAAATGGCTTTCTTCTTGGCTAAATATCCCTAATAATGGTTAATCATAATAGTATTGTACGCAGCCAAGCAAAATATAAATCAAAATATAAATTATCAGACGTTTTACTTGGTGAAATTAGTTGGAAGACCGTGCTTATATAACTACCTAGAAGAAAACATTAGGTATTTTAAATTCTCTGCAACTGATCACTGCAAGCTATTGTTGGCAACAATTTTACCATAATTTTTATTTCTTTCCATTATATTACAAACGTTACAAATTGTCTCCAATCTCGAATCTGCTTACACCATTAGTTGGTTAGCCTTCGTCGGACACTGAAAATGGGATTTTTGATACACTTTTCTGTTAATTACTGTGTTGTTAGACACAACCTGCCTATGTGTTGACATTGATATCGAATATCAGAAAAGTTTTTTTCTGGAGCATATTCTCATGCCATTCCTGGTAAAATAAAAAAAAACCTATTGCCGAACTGCTACAAAAAGAATAAATTTAAAAATATTTCAGGCTACCTTGCATATCATAAAAGCTACTACTGAGAAAACTTTTTCTGATTGATAATCTGAATACATTAATTCATTTTACTCTACAAAAAATGTGTTTGACACTCTTAAACCCTTATTTTTAGTTAGAGTAAACATAACAAGTGTAGAAAACCGATCGTGTGCTGTTGATATGTATTTAAAAAATTAATTTACATCTGCTGTTTTTCAGTTATGACATTATATTCTAGGCCTTCTAGAGAGAAATCTTTTCTTTTAATTTTTGATCCACTTTTTTTCCTCTTTATGTCTGCATAATAATATAAATATTTTCTCCAAGAAATTTCGTATAAATCGCAATATCAAATAACTGAAGTTCATTATAGATTAACAGAAACAGATGTTTCCAGATTAAATAAGAAATATCTACAACATGGTAATTTATATTACATTGCTACAGTGTAATATGATATTTCAGGATTAAATATGTCAAATATCTGTAGAAGATTTC
>JABXWE010027632.1:0-20366 GCA_014611495.1 Limonius californicus
AATAATTGTCATATAATTTAAAACATTGTTAAGTGTTAAGTGTTATTTAAAATTAAAATTGCTTTTTATACCTGAAGTATGGGTTTAAATTGAGTTATTTATTTCAACGTCCATAACCTAAAACAAAACGTGAAATTAAAAGTGCATTCATTATCACAATTTAAAGAATAAACAACTTACCGACAACAAGTGATAAGAGTATAATAAAATTTGGAAGTGTTCACTGGAAATTACACAACACTTTAATTGAATAATATAATGGTTTGCAAGAATACGAGGTTGGATGTGCTACGAGAAGTGAAGCTGTCTGGATAAATTTGGCGGGATTTTGGCTGACGGTGCATTCCAGGAGATTTGAGTGTACAGTCAACGGAAACATTTTTTATGTACACTATACTTCAAAAGTTTTGATTAAGATAATTTAACTCTGATATAATATTGATATTTGTGTAAACTTTTATTGTTGGAATTTTGTGACTATCATTAAGCGAGGCTACGAACTATAAAAAAACCTTGAGATATTTATAATATTTATATGCTGGTATTTTTAATTAATATTATTGGCGTAACCAACTTAAATTTTATTTATGGGCTAGCCGAAGTAAAGAAAAATCAAAATTAAATTTGTTTGAATAAGATTTATTTATAATAGATAATACATAGTAATATATATGTATATGTTGTGATTGGCTTCCAGGAATTCTTTCGCGTAGCGACTTCTTGGTCCTGGGACGGACCGGGCTGGTTGTCTAGACGACGTTTCGGCAAAGTCACATTTGCCATCTTCAGGTCTTGTCGGATAACTTTCTGCTGGTGCTTCTTGTAATACTCGTATTACAAGAAGCACCAGCCCTTGACCGCAGTAGTTTATTTAAATACTATTAATTTTGTTATTTCTATTTTATGTATAAGGGAAAGTGGGTGTGAAAGGGACAGGTGATGAAGAAACAGGTTGAATTCTGACCATACATGCGTAGGTTGCCGGACAGATGTTTGCCAGTAGATGCCACCAGTAGTCATATTTACTTGCATCTATGTGAACTGCCATTTATGTTGAGTGTTTTAACGCGTTCAACAGTTATTCAAATTTGGGGTTAAATCATACATTTAGACCTCTGACTTGTTCAAGATATTTGGTTAGTTAATTATATTTAATCTTTTCTATATTTTTTATGTTAAGTGGTAGATCTATTGTAGATATATTTGGTGAAAATTGGTCCCGATATACGAGGTTATGTCATAGTATGCAAATATTTTTTGTTGATTTGTGACTGTGTAATGAAAGGGTCAGATACCTAAGTGGTGAAAGGAACATGTCCCTTTTAACAGTTCTTGTTCCTTTCAATGCAAGATATTTTTTATTGATACCCATTGATTCAATTAGAATGAAATTTACAGACTGATTGCATTATGGACAGGAAGAATAGGAAGGTAAAAAGAATTAGAAAAACTCCAGAAAATTCAAAGCTGCTGTAGCTAAGGTTTTGGAAAAAGGCGCTTCAATTAGATTTGTAGCAGGTTCATATCATATAGGAAAGTCCTATTTGGCGAGACTAGTGCAAACAGCAAACTCTCTACCCCAAGGAGCGTCCTTCGAACATACACCCAATTTAGGAAATCGAAAATATTTTTCTGCAGGTGAAGAAACATCACTCAACCAATACTTGAAAACTGCCTCACAAATCGGCTACGGTTTAACAACTACTCAAACTCGGCGATTAGCATTGAATTCGCCAGTAAACTGAAAAAGGCATTGCCAGATACATTTTATAGTTCACACAAAACCCAGTAAAGAGAAACCTGTTCTGCTCATAGTTGATAATCATAACAGCCACGTCAATCTTCAAGTTATTACACGTGCCAGAGAAACGGTTGTCGTTATTATCACCTTTCCACCACACTGTAGCGACAAGCTGCAGCCCCTTGATGTGGCTGTCTTTGAACCTTTCAAGTCTTTCAAATTGGCTGAAAATGATTGGCTGGTGAACTATCTTAATAAACCTGTATGCATTTTTCATTTGCCAAGGTTTGCTAGAGTAACTTATGATAGTGCATTTACATTGAAAAATATAAAATCGAGCTTTCAAAAACGGGAATTTAATTCCAACATTCCAACGAAGACGATTTTTTAATGCCCTGAAAATTTAAATGTCAAAGCCACGCAAGAGCTCTATAAAAGGTCGCAAGAAAGGCGCTTCCCGAATTATGACGGATACCCTCGAGAAAAATAATCTAAAAAAAGATTACCTAGAAAATCAAATGAAAGAAAAGAAGAAAATGAAATTGACGGAGAAGAGTATGCTAAACGAAATGAAGAATCTAGTGATAGTGATGTGTGTATACACTATTCCAAGAGTGATAGCGAATATTATGAAGAGAGCGAAGGTGTATTTGAAGAAGAAATAAATGATCGCCATGAAAAGGGAGCCTACATTTTAGTGAAGTTTGAAACAAAAAAAAAACAAGAAAATATGCAGTTGGAAAAATAGCATAAGTTCTATCCGAAAATGAATTTACTGTAAAGTTTTTGAAACAGAAATTTCATCATTTTCAATTTATCTATCCAGATACTGATAACATAGCCGACCTATACGAAAAAGATATTGAAATGAAGCTTCCGGATCCGCACCTGAATGATGGAACTGACAGAGTGAAATGTTTTTATTCTTTCGATATAGATTTCACAGAAATATGCTTTTATTAACCATGAAATCTTCCAAAAAATAGACTGTACCTTTCATTACTACAATCGTCCCTTTCAATCCTCTGCCTGGGATGAAAGGGACAATCGCAAGCAATAGGAAAAGTTGGAAAAAATATCAAATATTATTTTATTTTTATGTTTTGCTAAATGTTAACTGTAAGAATAAACTTTGTTTCAAATGTTTCTTTTGGTATTACTAATAAATTTTTATTTATATGCTTTCATTTATTAAGATACGTAAAATATCCCTTTCATGCCCACTCTCCCCTATATCCTTGTCGCTTCTTGTGTGTGATATGTGAAATAAATTTATTAGGCAAATCGTGGTAATTTATTTTGTTAATGTAGTGGTGAGCAGGAGAACCTCTAAATTTAAATAATTACATAAATAAACCATCTACAATCTGGCGTCCCAACTAGTGCTAATTATGTGAATACATATATAAGTATTTTTTGACTACAAGTAAATTTTCCAGTTGATCCCTGAAATATTCGTGTTTGTAGACTTTGCATAACAGCCATAAGCAGTATTCCAAATATCGAACAAACAAATCAGATGAAAATAATATAACTACAAATTCATTAATAACCAACACATCAGATATACTTCTTTGCTATAATAAATAATAATGATAATACCTTAACAAGTGCTATTTTATTTATTCAAAATGCCAACATAATAATCCAATTTTTCTTTAGTTATTTTAATTTTTCGTTGATCATACAAGAAATTTTAATAACTTTACATTTTGTTTGTAAAACCCTTAAAATAAAATATTCGAAATGAAAATAAACTTGAGTTCAAATGTAGTTCTATTATATTATTATATATTAAATACCATTTCGAAACCAATTTTATAAGATATTGATATTCTCTTGCACGAATCATATCATCAACATTTGACTTCAAACCTTAACCAAAAGGAAATGCTTGAATTTACCCTAATTTTGTAATTCTGGAACTATAAACATTTGTTTGCATCAATAACGATCAGCACATGAAACGAACAAACTGCATTTAATTAATATTTCAAAATCATAATTGTTAAGTACTGTATGGAATCAAATTTGAAATAATCAATAGAATTGGAATGCTGTTCCTACATCAGTAAAAAAATTATTTTTTTACTCTAACCAAAAATAATTTACCTAGAATTTTCAATGTAATTACTGACATGTAGGCCAGCACAACCTAATTTATTCAATACTCTATCAAGAGGTCACATTATTTTTAAATAGGTGTGTAAATTGCACGAGTTACTCTTACGAGCAAAACACAAGGTTAACTAATTCAAATTATTTCAACTACGATTTTGTGGTTTTATTAGGGAATTGAAGTCATTGTTTATCCTTGGATGTACACAATTATAAATATGGTACAATAATGCATATAAATAAATGGATATTTGCATTTTGTTCTTATTGCCAAATCTCATTATATTAAAATTTAAATAAAGTAAATTTAGTTCACATAAACAGAGCTCATAAACGAATACGTTTTCGCTGTAAGCAGCTTCGCTATTATTATTTTTTAATAAATAAATTAAATTTTAACTGTTAGTATTAATACGGTACTTATTATTAATTTGCAGTCACAAGCAAAACGGTCGTGAGAACTTTAACATATTTAATGTACTATTATCGACTTTACCCTTGCGCATAATTTCCATTGCATAAGTTAATTTAATTACCAGAATTCTTTCGCTTTCAACAGAATCCATCTCTGTTATCAGGTTGTGAAACCGCAATCTTTGCGGTAAGTACTTCATAATAAAAAACAGGACCTTGCTTTATTTCCTCCTCGTTAAAAGAAGTAATAATAAGATTTCGTTGTGGGGCATAGTCCCTATATAAGGCTCACCAAAATATGAAACCGCATTCGAAGAAGCATTTCAGTCGAGCTCCATTCTTAAAGCTTCATCCTACAGTGTTTGGTTCTGTGTAACATTAAGGATTACCAAAGATGTCCTTCGTTGAGGTTTGTATATTTGGATTTATTTAACGTTCAAGAAAGGCCAGTACCAAATTCTCTTGAATGGCTTGTTTATTGGTACTATAGGAAATTAAAATAAAGCGGATTTTTAAATTTTGTACACGTTATAAAGACGGAAAGGTGACACAATTCCTTTTTTCCGGTGGGGAGTTATTTAAAAAATTATTACGAGATACTTGAAATGTCAAAAAACCTTGCCGTATCATTGTCGTTATTGTTGCAAGACAAATATTTGTGGGTATAATTAGCAACATTTCCCTTGTTTCAAATGCAAATTTTTTAGTTCTGTAATATTTTTAATCCGTTTAATAGAACCATAGTATCTTGATTATTTATATTTCAGTCAGGATCTTGATGGTAAGTTGGTTATTGCTGGAAATAACTAGAATATTAGAAAATTATTAAACAATATAGTACTGATGTTTAATCGAAAGGTTTTAAATTGTTACATTGAACTATGAATAGCCCAACTCATTTGAAGTGCAATAATTTTTTTTTATTTTTCTGTAGGTACTATTGTTACTGGTAATTTCGACAGTAGCTGTATTAGGTGCCCCAGGGATATATAGTGGATATGGAGGATTAGGCGGTAATGGTGGATACAGTGGATGGAGTGGAAATGGCGGATATGGGGGATATGGTGGCTCATATGGAGGGTATGGAGGAGGTAGTGGTTGGAGTGGAACCGGCGGATATGGCGGTACTGGAGGATGGAGTGGCAACATTGGATATGGTGGTCTTGGCGGATATGGTGGTGGTAGTGGATGGAGCGGAAATGTTGGATACGGTAGTCTTGGCGGATACGGTGGTGGTAGTGGATGGAGCGGAAATGTTGGATATGGTGGCTCCGGAGGGTATGGCAGTTATGGAGGATATGGTGGATTTGGAGGTGGAAGCAAAGGGTGGTTGTAACAGCTTCATTCGACCTGCTCCAGGAGCTGCCAAAATATTTAACAGTTTAAGTTAGGATAATCGTTGCATAATTCGTGTACATACTATGTTGCATTTTATTATTGCAAGCACGTGTATGAGCTGTTTTTTGTGTTTTAAATAAAGAAAAAGAAATTAAATTAAAACATGTTGTATTTGGAAGATGAGATTGCATAAATAGTTCAACGTCCTACTTCTTGATTTTTTATAAAGGTAGTATGCTAATATAGATCTATGTTTTACCCCCTATAAATTAAGAGTTGGCGGCGGTCGGTTAAATTAAAGGAAAGTTGCGCAAATGTATGCTCCTTACGAAAATGTATTGATTTTAATGAAATCTAATCTGAAAAAAAACAGAAATGTATGTTTTTCAAAAATCCTTTAAATCCATTAAAGTTATGCAATTGAAACTCGGTATTCTTACACACAAGTGGATACGAGGAATTCAATCAAATTACTATTTTGTAATCCAGCTATTTTCAGAGATACGAGAGGCAACTTTTTTGTTCTTATGGGCTCCATAGTAGAACCATTAAAAGTGCTCTACGACCATATATGACATACATATGCTAACAACAGAAATTATGTTAAAAACGGGAAAAACTGTTTGCATCTAGGTTGCTTTGAAATTACATCAAAACAATTGAATTATCTCTCAGAAATAAATACACTTGGATATAAGGAATTTGATTGAAACGCATGAAACTTGAAAGTAATATTGACATATTTAATACCAACGAAATAAAGGATTTCGCAGAACTACTACAGTAATATGCTAATGAAACGGAATCGGGTAGTACTTGTTTTTTCGTTAAATTGTAACGGTCGACTCCTCATGCCTAGTTATTTTATATTTAATTTTCAAGATAGCATTTTGGATAGCATACTTTATACTTTTGGTTAATTCAATTTTGGACTTGTTTGAATTTGAATTTCGTTTCATCCATTCGGATATTTCCGGTTTGGGAAATCGCGATTTGATATTTCCGTGTGGCATTTATTATTTTTGAGTTCTCAAAGAAAGTGCACGTATTTTTGGATTTTCTAAGGCTTGGGAAGTTTCCCAATTCAATGTTCAAGACCGCAATTGTGGAATTTTAGATATCGATAGTTGTGATATGAATTGCAAGGAATTAGTGCTAATCTCTTTGAGGAAGTACTTTTCGCCAGTTTTACATCTTTTGGCAAGCTTGGAAACATCCAAATCTCACTGTTTTATTTCTAAGTAATTTTAATTCATTTAGGTGAATACGATACGGCCGAGATTATCTATCCTCAATTAAAATAAAGGAGACCCTGGAAATACTTGACGCGATTGGAGTTTATCTTATCTTCCGCGTGCAGAATACAGGTGTTGCAGCGCAGTTCAAACTATTAGCGGTGTTGATAGGTATTACAGGTGTGTCCGTTCCGATTATATTCAGTTCTTAAATAAATTTTTGATTTTACGAGGGAGATTCGGAAAACTGTAATTTCAACCAGAAAGGGGTCGTTCTCAACATTATTCTTTATTTATAAATTGATGGTTGGATAACTAAGTTTTATAATTACTGTGATTTCAGTTTCAATCAAAGATAAATTTTGTTCTTGGTTTATATATGTAATATAATGAAATTTTGTTTGTGTTTGTCAAATGGTCGACAGTCTACACAATCTTTTTTATTTAGAGCTCAACAATTAGGGGGACTATTGCGAAAAGTATTGATTTTGATTAAAGAGTGTGTCGGTACCTAATACCATAATTTAGGTATTTTTAATATGAGTATTTGGTTCGCGAGGCCTCGGCAAACTGAATACTTGGTGGGTTTGGTAGCGATTTGCATTTGCGGGTTGAAAGCTGATGCAACGCCTTGGTATTCATAAATAATTTCGTATTATTGCGTTTTCTACTTTTGTTTCAATCTAATTTTGGAGTACATTATGTACAGTATTGTGTACATATACTCATATAAATTTTTATTTTTATATATATATATATATATATACTTACCTTACTGTTTTGCCTCCGCTTAAACTTCTCTTCTCAGGGTTTCGTGGCTTCCTTTATGCTTCTATAGATTTAATTATACTCCAACACTTCAGTAAAACTGCCTGTACTTTAACTTCATTTATTTTAACAACTTTTACAGAATATGAAATGTATTATGCCAAATGTAATACGTTGTATGTTAATTAGATATAATTTGATAGCCCGGGTGTGATTTACTGGGCAAAGCCCGATCACACCGCCGCTCGACTCAAATATCAGAATTCGAATAATTTTCCACCCTTATTTATTCATAACCATAACAACCCTGTTTTTTATAATACTTGCCCTATTGGAGCTTACCCTTATGATCACATGAACATATCTACGTTTATCATTCGAACTTGATTATTCCAACGCTACCTCCAATAGAACAACCATTTAACAAATATACGATCACATGAATACCTAATGAGGAGATCCATAAGTAAAAATATGTACACATACTAACATGCAGTGCACTGGCGGTACACCTACGACCTGCTCATAAGGTTACCATAGCAATATATTATTATAATACTGAGATATGAAAGCCCCAAGTTGGCTTACGTCATTTTGTAATGATCTACTCGATCAAGAAACAGCTTAGCAGAAAAATGAAACAAAAGCAAATAAAATAAATTTCAAATTATTAAATTTTTATACTTCTGCAACAGCAATCGTAATTTAATTATAGTAGGTTTATGACTTGCTACGGAAACGTAATTTGGGCGCCAGGTGACAATTTTCAAATTTGCTCCAAAAATAAATTTAATTCAATCAACCTCGGTAGCTCGAGCATGTAGACACCTACGTCACAGATAGTAGGTTCTTATCGTCCTGAAAATATGCTACCAAATACACTTATACAAAAATGGCCTTAATACTTTGCTAAATTCAAGTCGGTTTTAAAATAATGTCAACTGTCCACGTTAGAACGTTTGTGTATCGTTCTAGAACTCGTATACTAAATTGTACAGGTACAAGATAACAAACAGGAGATGTTCTTCACATGGATCCGTAAGCTCAGTATAATTTCTAGATTGGTGAATTTTAGAAATACCTTTAGTAGCTCCTTCTTCTTACTCGTCCCTCAATCTATGCAGGGGTGTAGAACAGCAAACTCCAGGATTTGTCACCGCTATGGACCAAAATCAATCTGGACAGGCAAACTAATCCATATCTTCTTTTTAAATAAATACAGTTCAACTTTAACGTAAGTTTATTTTTCTCAAAAGCAGAAATTCTTTATGATTTTAGTACAAATATAAATTAAATGCCTTTATACATGTAAAACTTTTAACAGTTCCACAAAATTTTTTATCAACTTGTTATTGTCTTATTTTTAATAAACAACAACTAGGCAACCAACAAAATTTAAATTATCAAACATGCTAAAATTAACCAAATGACACATTGATCTAAAACAATTACAATATAAAATTTTGACATATAAAATAATTAATTTAAAAATGTTTATAATTTCACAGCCCCGCTTCCTAAACTGCCCCCGATTACACAGACACTTAAAACACAAAATTCAAGATTCATCCTTCCAAAATATCTTCTTCAATTTTACAGCATCTTCTTTACAAGGTCCAAAATTTATTCATACTGAGCTATTAATTGTGTCCTATTTTATTCATATCATGTTTCTGTGCATGCATTTTATCGTAGAATCTTAATAATAAGATGTTGACAAAAATTCTTCTTGTTCTAGGTTTTTCATAGATTACGAGCTTTGCAGAGTTTTTCAAACCGGACAAGTAGTTAACTGTATGAAGGCCTGCCCTAATTTATTATACAAAAAGAAAACCGACTCCCATGACAAGATACCATGCACGAGTATCCTTTTGAAAATAAAAAAATTTGACTTCGAAACAAACTAGCTAATTAAAAACCATCACAATATATAATACAGGGCGGTCGTAACATGTCCTCCCCCTACTAGCTTTTGAACGACTTGATATTTCTTCACAAAATTTTGTGTGCGTTAATGGGAGGCTAAATACTATTATACTGTTTAGCCCATCTTTACATTTTACATTTTTTTAAATGGCAATGGGGGTCGAGTGACACCCCATTTGAAAGGTATTTTAAATCTGCGTCTGATCCTTGAATTTCATAAAAAATATTCATCCAGAAAAAATGACAAGTTTATGGAAAAACCTAAGAATTAAAGCAAGAAAGGTATGCTTTCCAAATGTTCACCATTAAAGAATGAAGAAGAAGAAGAAGATAGTAAAACACAACAAAACTTATTTTATACAACACAAACTGAATAGTAATACTATTTCCATAAATGTTCAAAGTGTACTCCTTGAACTTCTTGGCAGTAGAAAAACCTATTTAATATCTCTTCCCGTACTTTACGGAAAGTTTCAACTCCGATATTTGCACAAGCCTCGGTTATTTTACGTCGTAAATCCAAAGGGAATCGGGTTCTGTTTGAAAAATTTTCGTTTTAAGATACCCCCACGGAAAAAGTCCAACGGAGTCAAGTCAGGAGATCGCGGAGGCCAGTTTGTTGGACCACGAAGACCAATTCATTGTCGAGGATACGTTGCATTGAGATAATTGCTAACTTGTCTGCTAAAATGCGGAGGAGCGCTATCTTACTGGGCCATCCATGTCAAATTCGTTTGTATTATTTTCAGTAATCTCAACTATTAACAGATGGATTAGGTTTTCCAGCATGTTCAAGTACAATTCCCCAGTAAGGTTTCCGTCGATAAATAAGGGACCTACCATATGGTCGCCAAATATTCCTATCCACACATTCAGTTTTTGCTGAAATTGGGTGTGACCTTCCCGGAAAGCATGAGGAATTTCATCGCACCAATATCTTACATTTTGTCTGTACATACCTATTTAAAAAAAAATGTGCATTCATCACTAAAACAGATATTGTGAAGATAAGATGGGTTTCTTGCAATGGTTTGGGTCATGACCTCACAAGATTCAATGCGTCTATCCGGATCATCTACAATCAACTGATGTAAAATCTTCATTTTGTATGGATGGAACTTATGCCGTTTTAAAAACTTTTTGACAGTGGTCGCCGATACATCACATATCGTAGCTACATGTGAAGTTGATTGCTGAGAATGTACTACCATTTCACCGACTATCTGAATTTGTTTGTCTTCTGAAATTGCAAGTCGTCCAGGGTTTTTCATGTTTTGCGCACTTCCAGAGTTAATAAATTTTTGCACAAGTTCTCTTAAATACGTCCTCGAAATAGGACGGTCGGAAAAAGCTTCATTAAATATTCTTTCTTCATGAAAGTTTCGATTGGCTTGTCATTTGTTTTGGAATCTATAAAATGTTCCCAAAATATAGAATTATACTCTACTCAAAGAAACCTTTCAAATGAGGAGTTACTCGCCCACCATTGCCATTAAAAACATATTCCAAATGGCGCCTAGCCGCCATTTTACGACCGCATTGTATATATATATATATATGTGTGTGTGTGTGTGTGTTAATTTATATTGGGTGTGTTCGGCGTGATTATTATTATTGCACAGAAATTAAAGTTGATGTTGTCGTGTTTTATTGTGCATTGTTGGATTGTACTCCTTTTCTTGTATCAAACTGAGCAATTACCGAAGCAAGGTAAGTTCGAACTCCAGGAAGGTTCCTGTTGCACATCGTGTTATCTTCAAGGACGAACGGTAATTTAACACAGGTGGCGTCTAGGCTTATCTACCCTCACTTCTTCGATTGTAGCTGGTCGAACCCTGCCCTTGATGCCTGGACATTGCAAAGTGGATTTTAATGGGCTGTGTTGCTCCTAGTTAGTATTTTTTTCTTTTTGGTTGCTAGGCGTTACAAAATAGTACTTTTGCAATCATTGCTATAGATATCGCAATATCAATTTCGTTCCTCACGTGCGCTGCATCGAGATGTATCTCAATATAACTTTTTCACCTCACTAATGTTATGTTATTTTCGAATTCCCTACTGTATATGAATAAATTCCTTATTTCATTTGTCGCTTCGTAAGAATTTGTTACGTTATTTTAATTACCGTTTGTATATTAGATACACTTTGATTTCATTGCGTCTTTAAAGAATTAAGCATTGTTGGGTTGTTCGTATTTTTCGTCTTGGAGTGATTTGCGAACAAAGGAGTCTCAGTTGTGCTCAAGGTTCCTCTTTGTACGGTGCTTTTTGCCGCGCGAGCGGAGCCGCTAGAAAGGCATTTCTCGGAATTCGCTTGTTTTGCTGCTTGGCAGCAGTGCACCTGCACGCGGTATTCTTCTGGAACATTCGAGAAGCTTCTAGTATTTCTAACGTAATGTGCCCATATGTCATGCAATCTGTGGAGGGGAGTGCAGCTTCCCATTGCTTTTGGTTCAGTGCCGTTTAGAACTTGGTGGCCTCCGGTTGTCCGAATTTTCCATCCATCGGCAGCTGTAATTACAAATTGTGTTTTTTAAAGGGTAACAGTCAGACGCTCGTGACCGGCGGTTGGATCGTTGCATATCGGTCCCTTTTCCTTTGCGGCGCCTCGCTATCCTGAATTTTTTTTACCGTACCGTTTTTGTTTGCTGTGAAGCAGAAGTAAACCGACCTCTTCGTTGGATAAATATTTAAGCGATAGCGAAAAGGTGCGCCTTGGTGTTGGACAATTAAAGATATAATTGCTCCTGGCGAATACAAATTCGGATCCATGTGAAGTGAAAAGGAAAGAAAGAAATTTGTGCGAGTATTTCGCTAGAATATAGTTCGCTCCCATCCACCCCGGAGAAGCTTCGCTTCTGTTGCCGCGTCCTCTGACCCAGTTGAAAGCAGCTTGGCCCTATACAGGGGCGTAACTACTACATTTTGTCTCAACTTTGCCCGAAGGACGCTGTTCTCCGATCCCTTTTGGTTTAACGACCATATAACCGGAAATTACCATTATCTGTGCCGACTCCTTGGAACTTTAAGGTAAAAACTACCAAGCTTTGTACTAGTGGAAAGTAACTTTCGGCTTGGCACGCGTATCTTGCAAAATTCGAACGTATTGACCTTTTTTTTGTTTTTTTGTTACATTGATAAAAGAAAAAAAAAGAGAGAGACAATATTAACAGTGACCTGAAGCCACTGTTCGTTTTGTACTAATTTTATATATATAGATACTAATTTTAACACCTTTATCTCTGTAAACTTGCGCAACTGGACTACGCAGATTATTGAGATTATTTAAATGTAGCGTAGGCTCCAGCGGCGTAGAGTTCCTAACGAACGTTCGAGATTTAATCTTTTGTTTTACGACTGTATTAAAGGGGGTCCTTTGTTGTCTCCATTCTGTACTGTGTCTTAGTAATGCCATTATATATGTGTTAAATTCCGCATGCCTTTTATTACTGTGTTCTGAATATTTATGTAAGGATTTTGCAAGCTTTCAGAATACAGGTGAAGGCACAATTAAAGGTAAGTTCCCTTCCCGTATGCTGTTGGTTCTTGGCCTTTCACAAGAACCTTGTTACCAGCTGGATTTGAAAGGTGGCGCCCACTTATTTCGACGCATCCTGTACACAACTCTAAGCATTTTTCCCTATAAGCGATTTCAGCGAACCCCCCCTACTCCTCTGAGCAAGCTGCTGGCCTTTACCATCTTTTTTTTGTTTGCGGGTCCGAGAAAAGCGCGTATTGCCGTACTGATAAATTCTTCGCGCGCCAACGCGCGATCTTTCTGTTCCATAATTCCCGTAGCGAGAATTCGACCCGTAACACTAAGCATGGATACAAACCACACAATAGCAACTTTCTAAAAATACTGCCCCTTACTTTTTTCATCTAAGCTAACCTATGCGTGACATTGAAAATAGAGAAAACACGAAAGAGGGAAATTATAATAGTTAGCGTTACCATCTTAATTAGAAAATTCCTACTTTAAAGTTGTAAGTTATATATTTCTGTGGAGCTCCCCAATTCTATGTGAAAACTTATGGGCTTACTTATAGAAATATTAAACGAATTTAGTAAGTTATCCTAATTTTTTCGATTTTATAAATTAGGAAATTTTATATGCGCCAAATGGCACAACGTACAATGTTGCAAATTATAAATTGTCAGATTAATAATCGGTTTAAAATACACGAAGTAGATTTTCTCTTGGCATAGCAATTTTAAATAACACACTTTTAAAAATTTAGTTGTTCATCATTAACAATTAATAAAAACAAACCGAGAAATAAAATCAGTAATAGTAAACAAAGCTTGACGCTGAAACGAAGTCAGTACTTTCGTGACCGAGGAAGCCACATTTCCCTAGTTCTGGTCAATTTCCTCTAATTTTCTTAAGTATGTCAGGTTGTCTAATTCTGCTTGCCATTTTTTTGAGGAACATATGCGAATCGAAGATCCTTCTAAGGGTTGCATTACAACTACTGATTCAGCAACACACTTTGATTTTACTTCTGATTTGTTGTGTAAGTATTTATTTTCCATTTGAAAACAATATCTTCAAAATATGTAAATAAAACCAAATATGGCTGGCAAAAATAAAATTAGTTACAGTTACATAAGTACTAAACACAGCTGATTCGAAGGTCCTTGTGTCATTTGCGACCGCACGGCGGCGGCAGTAATTGTTGCTACGCTTGATCTGAATATTTATGAAATCTTAAGAGAAATGGTATTGATGTTAGTTTACAACGCTCTCAACCATCGTATATTTTGCTACTGTTGCAACTTCCTTGCCGTTTTGGTTAGAGAATTATCAGAGTTGGGCTACATCCACTTCTTCATATATGTTGGGGTTTCACGCCTTGGTGCACGTGGAATGTTTAAACCTAATTGACGTGTGAAACTAACACTGTTAGTGGATAATTCCTTTATTGTTTGTACGTTTAGCTTATTAATTTATTCTGTCGTATAATGAATATAGTCATTAATAAAAATAGTAAATAAAAATAAAAATACCGTTTGGTATGCTCAGTGCATTTTCGTTTTTTGATAAGAATTGTTGTATATTTTAAAGCAAGCTGTACATTACTATTTAGTAAACATCTTGAATGGACTCTATCAAGTGTACCTATTAGAGAACCCCGACCACCACTTTCTATCATACGGGCAGAGATCCTACCCACGTTCACATTTATGCAATCAGAAATAGCTAGTTTTTGTTATTATATAAAAATCGTTCCAGCGAAAGTGTACTTTGATAACTGTTTAAGTAATTGGAATCAAGTCAGTTAAATTTATATGAAGGGTCATTATCTAAAATTTTGTTGCTTAACAGATAAAAATTTTTTAAATGGAATACTTTGCATGTTTTCATATTTTGCATTCTTCTGATTTTCTCTACATAACAGTATTTGACTACGGACCATCAACCATTACAGATAGGTATGTTTGTACTTAACACACTCATAAATAAACAAAATCAGAGTATTATACATCCAAAAACTCCATGTAGCTGCGTAATATGCTCTATTGGGTTTCCAGAATGTTAACTATGTTGTTGCTTTCTGGTGAACATACTACTTTGTTTACCATTCTTCAAGGTAATCTAAGAACTACTACAATAAAACAATCTGATAAATAGCATAGTTGTAATAATTTGAGTATGTGCTTTAAAACATTAAAACCATTGAAATCTGCTGTAAAAGTAGTACAGTCGAGGTAATGTAACGGAATTCTAACACATTTAAATAAATCATAAGTCTTCCTATGAATGACGGTACACAATAACACTAGTATGAAATGCCATTCTGATGTATTATAAATTGGCTACGTAATTAAAGTTAATTTTGGATTTAAAAGGGTATTGTTGATTTTTTAACGTTAGTTTAATAGAATATCAACTAGAAGCACTGTTGGATATCACAGGAACACATTATTAAATACCCTGTGTAATCTTAAGAACACCAACCCACAAAAAACAACAACCTATTAAAAATGCCTATGATTGACTCATAACTAGTGTAACCTACAGGCTATGCGCTACTCTTTGTATGCGGACTACCTTTTATTGTTCTAATTAAAAGCTGTGTAAAAACTTAGCGAACGTATGCCTTTCTTATATCGCGCATCCCTGACAAGCTTGTGCACGCACTTTCTTTTATTGGCTACAATTTTACTAATGTTTAAAAGAATGGCTTTTAATCCTTCTGTTGTATCATCTCTATCAGAGAGGGATCTCAAAGACGCGTTTATCTCCAACCGAAATGGCATTTATCTTTTTTTATTCTTTCTTTGGGGCGAAACACACTCTAAGCTGATTTATTTATCGATTTACAACCGATATGAAAGGTAAGAATGCAGCGTTTTCTATTTCGCTTTCAATTTCTATGTTTATTTGAGTTAGAACTAGCTTAAATATTTTATGATATACAGAGTGTCTCAGAAAGAAGGGGCCAGCGTTTAGTCATAGATTCTTTAGGTTAAAATAAACCGATTAAACCTAATATACCTTAGGCCGAAAGTCCTTCCTTAAGAAGTTATAGGGGCCTTAAAGTTCAATTTTTTATTTTTTCTTTTTATTGTAATTTCCACAAATCTAAAGATATTTCTTTCAAATTTGGTACACATACATTCTGTAGTAAATTGGCAGCAGCAACCGTTTGCCTTAAAAAGCTTGTGCAAGTGTTGAGTTGCCGTTAGGACGTGCAATTATCAGGTAGCCATGATCACAAAAACAATGGGTAGTGCTTGTTACAACAGAAAAAAAACAATGCTAAGTCAATTAAATACTTTGGTGTCGTAAACACAAAACAAAAATTTAAAATAAAATAAGAAAATTTTATTTTAAATTTTTGTTTTGTGTTTACGAAAATGCCGCGACATAACGAATTCTCCAATGCTGAAATGAGAGATACGGTTTGCGTTTACGCTCAAAAAATAAAATTTCTATTACAGCAAAGTATTTAATTGACTTAGCATTGTTTTTTTCTGCATTAACAAGCACTACCCATTGTTTTTGTGATCATGGCTACCTGATAATTGCACGTCCTAACGGCAACTCAAAACTTGCACAAGCATTTTAAGGCAAATGGTTGCCTTTACGCGTTTGAACTAAGAGTACGTTATTTATGTACTTTTTAATTCTCTTTCAGAAAATAAAAGAAAACTGCAAAATTTTCCACTAATAACAAAGTTAGAGCTAATAGAAAATTTGAATGGTAGGTTAAGCACCTCTTAAAGTTAAGTCTGCTTTATGAAAATGCTGCTGCCACTTTACTACATAATGGCAACTAATTATACCAAATTTAAAAGAAATATCATTAGATTTGTGGAAATTACAATAAAAAGAAAAAATAAAAAATTGAACTTTAAGGCCCTATAACTTCTTAAGGAAGGACTTTTGTACTAAGGTATATTAAGTTTAATCGGTTTATTTTAACCTATAGAATCTATCACTAAACGCTTGCCCATTCTTTCTGAGACACCCTGTATAATAGCTCAAAATATTACATAAAAATGTCTGCGAAATTACTTCACATTGTGAAACATGAACTGCATTGAAAATGGAAACTATGTGTAACCAACATTATTGTTACATCTAGCACATGTCTTAATACTTTTCGTCAAAAACTAATTTTTTTTACAGATTCATGGAGTTACTTTTGGCATCCCACCAAACTTCTCTCAGCTCAGCACATTTCGTGCTATTCACAGGTCTAACATGCCTCACTCTTGAAAAACCATGCCTCAACTATATCTAAGACCCACAAACCACAAACCTTGGAAAAGTGCAGTGCTCTGGATTCAAACCTAAGCGACTTCGGTAGAATAACTACGAAGCCAAACGCCGCGGCCACTGCTCTACCGCGGTCCCCTAAAAAATAACAAGTTTAGTTTCTTGCTGCTCTAGCACATCAAGATTTGAATCAGTAGTAAATCTCACAGATATGTTTATTTTATTGCTCGGTAGTTCAATACTTACTCTGCTCTTCTTCTTCTTCTTCTTCTTCTTCTTCTTCTTCTTCTTATAGGATTGCTTCAGTTTATTCCACAGATGATGAAGCCCAGCTCGCCTTCCATCTTTTAGGCGGTCTCCCAGGTGGTCTCCTCCCAGGTGGGATTTTCGCTTTACATATTTTGGCTATTCTTCCGTTTGCCATTCTGTCCACCTGACCATTCCACTGCCGTTTTATTTCTTTGGACCTCTTGAAGACATCTTATATCTGGCATTTATTTCGAATGCTTATGCTGGTTTGCCTATCGTGTAACGTAACTCCTGCTATGGCCCGTAATGTTTTCATTTCTGCTGCTCTTGTCTTCTGTTTTGTTTTCGTAGTTTCAGCACGTGTCTCTATTGCGTAAGTTAACACAGGTTGTACTGCTGCTTCGTACATCTTTACTTTGCTCTCAATGCTCATGTGTTTGTTCCGCCATATGCTTTCTCTTCAGCGCTTTAGTGTCCTGTATTTGTATTTTTTTAAGGGTGTTTCTATCACTGGATATTTCCACCCCCAAATATTTAAAGCTTTTTACTTGCTCAATGATTTTGCCTTCTAATTCCAGTTTGCATCTAGTAGGCTCCTGTAGATCACTAAGGTGTTTGTTTTTTCGACAGATATTTCCATGTTGTACTTCTTTGCACTTGTATTGAATTTATGTAATAATTTTTGTAGATTAATCTCGTTATCGGTTATTATCACAGCGTCATCTGCGTAGCATACAATATTGATGTTTTCGTAACCCATTAGGTATCACTCCAATGGTCTTGTTGTATTATTATGTTATTTATTAAATTGAACACGTTGCGCTATGAGGACTTCCTTTGAGAGTTGGTGATTAGGTTTTATTTTGGTTCTAATGTCCGTGTTAATATCTTTTATGAGATTTGCGATACTGTTTGCCGCGTTATGTTTGTATAGCTGTGCGAGAACGACGCGTCGTTGAGTTGCACCCACTCGAAGGCTTTGGTAAGATCTATGAAGCACATATATGCCGAGCATGCAAATTCAATTGATTTTTCGACTATTTGACGCAGGATAAAAATCGCATCAGTTGTTCCTCTGTTTGGTCGAAAGCCCTGCTGTTCTGCTTCTGTTTGGTCGAAAGCCCTGCTGTTCTGCTATTTCTAGTGTAATCTGACGTTCAATGCCAAGTTAAGAAGTGTAATTCCTCGATAGTTTTGAGGTTGTATTTGTCTCCTTTTTTAAATATAGGTATAGTTGTACCTAGCTTCCAATCGTCTGGTATATTTTCTTCCTTCATGATTTTGTTAAAGAGTTGATGTATTTGTCGCTTCAGTTCTTCGTTTCTTTACTTCAATAACTAATTATGTATTTCATCAGGACCTGGAGACTTCCTGTTTTTCAGCTTAGCAAGTGTGTCATTTACCTCCTCTTGTGTTATGTTAACATGTTCATTATTTAGATGTGTGTTATTCTCCTTGTGCGTGTATTCTTCTTGTCAATTTGTTTTTTCGTACATTTGCTTGAAGTACGATGTCCAGTCTTCTTCTGAAATTTTGTTGACTTGAAAATACTCATTTATCTCTTTTTTCTGACCTTGTATCATCTTCCACACTTTTTTCTGAGCTCCATTTAAGTCTGACTCCATATTTTTGGTGAATTTTTCCCAATATCCCTCCTTGAGTTGTCTTATTTTGATTTGTCACGTACCTCACCTAAACATATTTTCTTCTCTCTTCGGGTATTGGGTTACTTCTATATTTTAGGTAACTTTTACGTTTTTCGTCTGCCAATAGTTTAATGTCTTCTGTAAACCAAGGAGTTTTTCTATTTGAATTGACATTGACTTTACGTTTCCCTAATGCTTCATTTGCAGCGTTTAGTATATTTGTTTTAAGTTTCCTCCTACTTATTTCCACATTGTCAGCGTATTCGATGTCGTTCTCTTCTAGTTTCGCGTTTGGTACAACGTTTTTATGCTATCTTCCGTTATGGTCTCGATGTTTATCTTTTTATGTAGGTATACTCGTGCAGTTTTATTGTATTTCAATGCCAGTTATATTTTACACAACACCAGGCCGTGGTCGCTGCCAATATTCGCAGAACTAAGCGTTCGCACGTCCAATATGTTGGATGGGATGATCAATCGATTAGTGATTATATAATCTATCATTGATGTCTGTTCTCTTGTGTTGGTCCAGGTTACATTGTGTTGGCTTAAATATGGGAACAATGTATTATTTATTCTCATTTCGTTTATAGCACAAAATTCTATTAATTCTTCTCCTTCTTCATTTAGTGTTGGCTCGTTGTATCGTTGCTTGATACCTTTTATTGGCATATCCCGTACACGGGCGTTGAAGTCGCTCATTATGATTGTTCTTTCATTAGTTAGCAGGATATCCTATACATTTTGCAACGTGTTTAGTAGTGCTGTCAAATCCGTTACATTTTAAAATCCGGATTTCGGATTTTAAATTATCCGGTATCCGAATAATCCGGAATCCGCCGGATTTTTACTATCCGGATAAAATCCGTCTTGCAAATCCGTATCCGATAAGTCCACTATCCGGATTCATCCGGAAAATCCGCTATCCGGATTTATCCGAAGAATCCGATATCCGGATATATCCGAAAAGTTCGATATCCGGATTTATCCTAAATAATCCGCTATCCGGTTTTTTTTTTTAAATCCGCTATTCGGATTTAAGAAAAAATCCATTTTCTGAATTTATCTGCGTGCCTGTATTTATTAAATTAAATTAAACATTTAAGTAAATTTACATAAAAACAGTCTGCATTAATCTGGCATGTAGAATTTGTATGAATATGCAGTTAATTCAAATAAAAATTGTAGCCTATGCGTATTCC
>JABXWE010027634.1:0-22459 GCA_014611495.1 Limonius californicus
AAAACAAAAGACGATAGCAAATTTTTGTTTCCGCCAGTGAATTTGTCTCAAAAAAAGAGATCGAGAACGTGCCTTCCATTTTTTTGTATCTCCTATAATTACCGAGTTACCCTATACAAACATCGAAATTTGCCCACCCTGTACTATAGTAAAACGTAAATAAATAAGAATCAATAAAAAATGAATAGCAAAGTTTTATTTAATTCAGTAAACGTTTAAAATTGCCTCCATCCACTTTCATACATTTTAAATTCGTTTTGAAAACGATTTTCGGACTCAAACAATCGTGTCAGGTGTAACGGATGTACAAGACTCGATTATTCTATTTTGTAAATCATGCTCATTTACCATTATGGTTCGGTATACTCTAATTATACCTCAAAGAGAAAATTTAGTGGGGTAATATCGCAACTTTTCGGTGGTCATGGATACACAGCTCCAATCCAATTTCCTTCAAATACACTATTTAAGTAACTCCTAGCAATCCAATTAGCGAGCAGGGCAGCCCTCATGTTGGTACCAAAGTTATTGTTGTACATTGAAATCCACATCTTCCAACAACCCGGGTAAAATGTTTTATAGGAAATCTAAATAGCGTTGTCCAGTTAAATGTTCATGGAAGATATGTGGTCCAATTATATGGTTAGCTACTATGCGCTACATCAAACATTTACAGAAAAAAAAACTCTTTGAACGTGAGTAACACTAACGCACATCTAGTATGGATTTTCTTGTGCGTAAGGTCTATATGACACGGCACAGAATTTTGTACAACATTTTGTTCAAAGTATTTTTACAAAATTCTGTGCCGTGTCATACAGCAAAATTTTGTTAAAATTTTTTTACAAAATTCTGTAGCTCCTGCTCTAAAGTTCAGAAACAACGTCAAATCGATGCGGAAACGAGCACTTTCTAGTGTTTATCAATGCTCATAGAGGGCAAAATGTAAATGTTTTCCTACGTGTACCATCTAAAATCTCTCAACGTTAGCCTTCTACACAAACTGAATATAATTTATAAACAAAAAAGCCTTTCCGAAAACGCAAAAACAATACAATACACGAAAAGATAAACAACATTCGAGGTTATGTAAATAAAATTAAACAATTATTATTAAACCTTGATAGATTTCTGCCTTATCTACGAGAATTATTCGATAACTACAGATGGCGCGAATTCGGAGGAATCTTTTTTACCATTCTGTAGAACTATCCTTTATTAGATTAAATATGACAGTACAGAACGATCTGTCAATTAGTCTCGTGTGATTTTGTAAACAATGGAAAAAGCTGAGTTGAGAGCAGTGATAAAGTACTTTCATTTGAAAGACTTAACACCAACCGAAATCAAAGCAGAGCTGGATTCAACACTATTGGAATCCGCTCCTTCGTTTTCAATGGTTAAAAACTGGGTTACCGAATTTAAGCGTGGCCGTGTGAGCACAAATGATGAACCCCGTAGTGGACGTCCAAAAACTGCTACTGCCCCGGATATGATTGAAAAAGTCCACCGTATCGTATTGGATGACCGTCGAGTAAAAGTGCGCGAGCTAGCAGACATAGTGTGTATCTCAAATGACAGTGTGCACAGAATTTTAACTGAAGAATTGGAAAAGAAAAAATACTCGGCGCGTTGGGTGCCGCGGTTGCTCACACCGGAGCAAAAACTGAATCGTTTGAGAGTTCTTCGCGACCTTTTGGTACGTTTTCGCCACAATCCGAAGGTTTTTTGCGTCGTTTCATAACCGTCGATGAAACCTGGATCCACCATTATACTCCCGAAACCAAAGAACAGTCCAAACAATGGACACACAAACGTTCTCCGCCATCAAAGAAGGCAAAAACGGTTTTGTCAGCAGGAAAGGTTATGGCAACCGTATTTTGGGATTCTCATGCTCGACTACTTAGAAAAGGGGAAAACAATAAATGGCGAATATTATGCCAATTTGTTGCAACAACTTGGCGACAAAATCAAAGAGAAACGGCCTCATTGGGTAAAGAAGAAAGTGCTTTTCTATCAAGATAACGCACCTGCCTATAAGTCTGCGATTGCAATGGCCAAAATTCATTAATTGGAATTTGAATTAGTGCCCCATTCGTCCTATTCCTTAGATTTGGCTCCCAGCGATTATCATCTGTTTCCAAACCTGAAAAAATGGGTCGGCGGTAAGAGATTTTGGTCTAATTCCGAGGTAATCGCTGCTGTAAATAGCTATTTCGAGGACTTGGTATCATCGACCTACAATGAAGTCACTGCTAATTAGCAATATCGTTGGAATAAGTGTTTTTCGCGAGCGGGAGACTATATTGAAAAATAAAACGTTTTTTGTCGAAAAAAACTTGTGTTTTCTTTGTTAGGCGACGTAGTTATCGAACCATCCTCGTACAGTAACATGATTATTTTGACAGTTTTCTCACAGATGTCAACGTAATTTGCACCTATTTGCGCATGCTTACAGACAGAATTGTGTACAAAATTCTGTTCCGTGTAATACGTGTTTTGCAGAATTAGGTACAAAACTTTAAACAAAATTTTGTACAAAATTCTGTGCCGTGTCGTACAGGCCTTAAGAGTAGGAGGTTTCCTATTCAGTTCACCATTGTTGACCCAAAAGAAGTTGATCCTAAGAAATTGCAAAATTGCATTCTTTGAGAATTATTTTCATGCAGTTCATGCACCAAAGCTATCACGTTATAGCTATGAAACATTTGTTTTTAGAACGTTTCTAACTGAAGACCGAGGAAGGTGGCTCAGCGATAGAGCGTTCATCTATAAATCAAAAGGTCTAGGGTTCGAACCTCGGGTCGTCTGTCCTGACTCAGGTTTTTCGTGGTTTCTCTGGGTCATATAAGTAAATGCTGGGACAGTATTAACCTACGATGACTTTCCTAACTGAAGTTTGACTAGTTCCCACGTTTGTGATTATACATATTTCTTGACTTTCACGAGAATTCTCATTCACCGCTTTTAACATTGCTAGTTTGTTTTCCATGTTCGTAATCGTTTGGGGCCTACATCTTCTGGAATTAACAAATTTATCTTCGATTTCCGTGGTATCCGCCAAAAATACGCAACAAATCTTGAAATCTAAAAATTTTAGTAAATTGATAGCTCGACTTAATAAAATTAAAGCAAAAGTGATTTTGGTTGCCATCTTATGTGTATGTTGGGTTGCGTCAACCAGGTTTAAGGAGCGCCAACTTAGCTGGTCCACCTTGTATAGAAACTAAATGTTTGACAGTTTACGAAAAAATTCAAGAACATTTTCTTACCCAAAATCGTAGAATGTAGAATACACATAAATTCATGAATTCAGCCAGTGGCATAAGGTAGATTTTTAAAAACTATAGAATTACGTTTCTGGTGTACAAAAACGTGTACAATATTATGTGCTCACTGGTAACAACTGTCTACAAACTTGCAAATAATAACTTGTAATATTATTGTTTATTGTTATATTAATTTGAAATATTAATAAAGAAAATGTAGGCACCACCGTGTATTTCATAAAGTATGTTAGTATCTTATTTTTATATAAAATAATTATTACTGTATAAATTGTGGTACATAGTTTATAATAACTTTGTATTTTGGTTTGTTTGTAGTTGCGTGAATTATATTTAATTTTGGCCAACCCAGATGACCCAGACGATATTTTCGAAAGCTACAAATTTCAATTTAAATACATGGGGGATGATGCAATGTAAGTTATTTAAATATTTTTTAAATTTAGATGATACGTATGTTTACTTATAATGCTTATAGTGATATAGACACGCTATTGACTGAGACAGACCTTGTGAAATCGACTGAAACCTTCATGAAAGCCATCGAGAGTCTGCAAGAGTATACAAAGTACAAAGAACTAGAACTCGATATCAAAATGGCTGTAACCTATTACGAGGATGGTGAGTTGCATAATCTAGTCAAATGGTGTTTTATTACCGGAACATGGATAAAAGAATGATTTCACAGAAAAAGAAGGTTATTGCAGTTATAAATACTATTACAATATAAACTCAGTAGATATATAGGGTTGCTCATCAATGAGTCAAAGACTGTTAAGAGTTTTAAAAGTAGGAAATTTTAATTAAAATGTCAATATATTAGGTTTTAAAAAAACCAGCTTTTTCGATTTTAATCTTAATATAAATAAAAAAACAGTAGATAGACCTCAGGAGGGAAATACTATTTTTCCTTCAGTGCTTTGTAGTCTTCGGGCTTCGCCGTCTGGCTACAAATTACACGTCAGCAAAACTTATGCATTTCTGTCCCTTAATGTATAATATACTATTAATTCGACAGAGGTGCCTACATAATTAAAAGTAAGTAAACTGGCTAATTTGTCAATTATTTAACATATGCATTCGGAAAACCTACTTTATTATGTAACGAACATTCGGCTTTAATGGTCTTAAACTATTTGTTGAGCATTGAGCTAGAACGTCAACAATCGCTTGACAAGTGCGTTGATTTACAGGATGTGTATTTACGTAATATTCCTTGCGTTTCTAAATTAAAGTTCGCGCCGTCAGAATTCTTTTGTAGTAGGGCGCCCTCTACGATTACAAGTTTCTGGAACAACTTGCTCAATTTTAGGAAAATAAGCACTAGGCATTATACAAACGCTCCGAAAACCGATAAGCACTGCTCAAAAAGCACACAAACTTAACCCCCCGGTAATTACGAGTGCAAAGTAAAGGTTTTGAGCGTCAATTACTCTTTAAGTAATGAGGCATTAGCGTTATCTAGCGTAGACCAATCACAGAGCGCGCGCGGGTGAGTCAAACACGTGCGTTTGTTTACGTTTTAGCTCAATGCTCAACAAATACAGTTTAGTCTCTTTTTGTATAGTTCTTTTCCATGTTTCCCTGGGACGCCCTCTACTTCTTTTGCCAATAAGGTAGCACTCAAGTGCCCTCCTGCATACTTCTTCCCTGGTCTTTCTTAGAGTATGCCCTAGCCAGCCCAGCTTCTTCCTTCTTATTTCTATATTACTGTCTTCTTGCTCTGCCCTTGTCCATAATTCCTCATTGGTGACTACTTCTGGCCACCTTACTTTAAGTAGATGCCTTAGATACCTATTTATAAAAACTTATAGCTTCTGTTTTATTGCACTTGTGACACTCCAGGTCTGTGAGCCATAAAGAAGCACCGATTTCACCATAGCATTGAAGACGTTTCTTACTCACTAGGCATCATTTCCTATTCCCAGAGGTGAGTTAGTAGCTTATATTCTTTGTTTTAGAGATTTTCCTCCGTGGTTTATCAGTTCATTGACTATGTTATCCTTTCCTCCTGTTTTGTTCATCTTAAGCTGTGCTATTACTTCAATGAATTCCTCTTCCGTGGCAATGTCCGGTTCTTCCGTTTCTGTGTTGTTCTCTGCATTTCCCTCTTTTTCCTCCGCTGTCATCATATTACTGTCTGTTAATGTTTCTTTGAAATGATTTCTCCACTCTATGCTACTTATGTTTGTGGCATTTCTTTTCCTGTTTTGTTTGTTAATATATCTACTTATACAGTTTGGTTTTATTTTTATTCGACAGGCTTCCTGTCGTGTGTTTTTGTTTCGGACAGCTTTCTTATACTTATTTGCGTATACGGCGAATTGAAAGAAAATGGTTTCAGCATTATATACTCGGGGCAGAAAGAGGAAGATAGGTTACACCAACATATGCAGTAGGGATTATCCTATGTAGGAAGGTAAGAAATGCGCTAATCAAATGGTGTCCAGTGTTACGTGCCAAACGAGCCTTTTCGTCGACCTGCAACAGGAAAGGTGAAAAAGGGCTTCGGCTTAACTTAGAGGAGTAGGGGTGGTTCACGAGAAACGCTTAAGGGAGGGAAATCTAACGTAGTAGTATACAGAATAAGACGAAATGAATGGGCGCCACCTTCCAAATCACAGCTGATTGCAGGTTCTCGTGGAAAGCCGAGAAACCAGTAGCTACAAAGTTCATGCACAATACAATAAAAATACAAAGAAATACGATATCTGGTGAATTTTAAGACAAATAATACTACTGTTTGAAATTGGTAATGCAAAAATATCCAAAACGGTAATAATTGTAGTTAAACGCAGAGGGAATATTGAACGTTCAAACAAGATAGGCTCACCGCCAGTGACTTGCGGCATTTATTTTAGTAAAACAGAACTACGTAGCCAGTGACGTTCGAGTTTATAGATCTTAATCAACTTTAACCTAAACGAAGGAAACACTGGGCAACTGAAGGTTGCCTCACTTTTAATATCATAAGGAAATTCAACTGTTCTATTTCCTAGTCTTTAACGAAACACTGATAAACAGGAAAAAAAAACAAACACTGTATAGTATATTGGCAAGTTTTAGTGCTCTCTTCGGTACGGAGCAGAGAGAGAGCAGAACAATTGAGGTGTTCCTAGGTTCTTCGGAAAGCAGGAAAAATTCGCAGGCACGCCCCTGAAGATTGGATCACGAGGGAGACGCAACTCTATGGGCCAGGACTTTCTTTGGCGGAGAAACGAAAGACGGCAACTTCAAATACTAAAAACTCCGCCGCTACACAGGATGATCACTTGCAACGGCTCAAAGAAGACTGTCACGAGTTTGAAAGCTTCTATTCCAACACAAGGCGAAAGAACAAATTCATTGAATTGTCTTTACAAAAAGCTGACACTCTGCTAATATATTTAATCCGACACAAGTCGAAGATTCTTTTGCCTAACGCAAAAAACGAAACGATAACTTCATCTAGCAGAAGAGAGCAGCCAACAACCCGACGTCTTCCCCCGGCTGCAAAAACTCCGACCCAACGAAATTGATCTAGAACAATCGTCTTGCACGTCTGCCTGCACGCACCTGCAAGCGAAGAGTTCCAAGAACTGCCTTTTGTCGGCAGACTACACAAGTACGTCAAATGGCACAGATGGGAAATAGACGAACATAACACCAGTGAGTGCAAAAATTATTACGACTAGGTTAGATATCGATGAACAAAAGATGACACTAGTTCAATGCTACTCACCAACCGATATGGCAAGCTATGAAATCAAAGAGGAATTTTATGACCAACATAAGCGACATAATTAAAAACATTAACAAGAAAGATATGCTTATACTTGTGGGGGATCTAAATGCAAAAGTAGGCGAAGAAAATGAAGCAAGTTATGAGAAGGGAAGGCATTGGTGAAATAAACGAAAATGGGGAGCTGTTTGTTGAATTGTGCGGCTTAACATAAAAATTGACACAAGGTCACGTGGGTGTCATCTGACGGAAAAACAGAAACTCAAATTAACCATATATGCATAGATAAAGCACGGAGTAGGCAAAACTCCTAGATACTCGTAACAGGAGAGGTGGCGAGGCAGAATCCGACCATTATATTGTACGAGGGTTGATTGATAACTAAGGTCTCCAATCCTAATAAAATATGTTTGAGACAAGAGGAAATAATGAAACCGGTGTCAAAATAAAGTAAATTTATTGTACTTCAAACCCACATTTTTATTTTTCTACATAATCACCATTTAGTGTCACATTTTTCCAAACGCTGTATCCATTTCCTCATTCCGAGCATGAAGAAACTTTCTGGTTTACTCTTGATCCACTTGCGCACAGCAGCCTGACCTTCGATATCCAACGAAAAATGGTGACCTATCAATTACCTCCTGCAACTTTGGGAACAACCAGAAGTCTGAGGGTGTCAAATCGGGGTTGTACGGAGGGTGAGAGCCAACCGTGAATTTCAGGTTCGTCATTGTTTTCGTCGTTTTGTGGCTGCAATGTGGTCTGGCGTTGTCGTGGTGCAACCAGAAAGTGGTCCTTTGTGAGTGACACCCTTTGCGTCCCAGAATATCGTGAGCATGACTTGTGTGCTGAGGGAACTGTTTTGAATTTCCTTACACCCGGAGATGAAGGGTGACGATATTCCATCGACTGCCGCTTGTTTTCAGGGTCGTAATGATGAACCCAAGATTCGTCCCCGGTGGTGATGTTTATGAGAAAATCATCTCTTTGACGACGATACTGGTTAAGGAGTTCTTGCCAAACGTTTTTTCTCAGTTCCTTCATTACATCCGTTAATTGTCGCCGGACCCACCTGGCGCAGATTTCTCTGTAATTCAACGTCTGGATAATGTGCTGCACTCTTTCTTGACTAATGCCCAGTTGCAGAGCAATTTCTCTTTGCTTAATTCGGCGATTTCCTTGAATCAGCGCATCCACTCGTTTTTGATTCTCCTCATGCGTCACTGAAATTGGTCGTCCCGATGGTTTTTCATCAAACACCTTCGTCTCGCCCCTATTGTAGATTTTTGCACGTCGAACCCTTTAGCGAACATTCTTCACATCCATACAAACATTGCCATAAACAGCTTCCAAAACGCATGTGAATATCGACGGGCGCGCAACCTTCCAGCGTTAGAAATTCTATCACTGATCGTTGCTTGGTACGCAACTCAGAAGTCGAGCTCATGATAAATGACACTATTACGCAGAAACTGAAACTTTGCACGTTTAGACTAGACACTCGAAGCTACCGAATGCAGGCTAGAAGTTGTTTCTATCCCCACTACTCGCACCACGGCGCTGTTGTAGACCTTAATTATCAATCAACCCTCGTAGTTGCAAAAATCAGGACCCAAGGAAGAGAATGGAAACGAGATGGCGGAAGCAGTAAAAGGAGACCAAGGCATGACTTTACAAAACTAGAAAATGATAAAATCAAAAAGCAGGCGAACAAAATTCATTTCAATAAAACCATCGAGGAAGCATGGAACAGATGTAAAAGCAGTACAAGAAAAACACGAAGAAACACTGGATGAGTGAAGATACATGGAGGAAAATGGAGGAAACAAGAAATGTGAAGAGAAGAGGTCTAAGTGAAAAACAGAAAGAGAAGTAAACGAAAGTACAGGAAGAGCATAAGAAATTAAGTCAAGAGATAAAAAGGAAAATTAAAATAGATAAAAGAAGGCATGCAGAGAAACTAGCAGACGAAGCGCAACTTGCCTCAAGTAGAGAGGATATAAAGGAGGTTTACGCATATTCCATATTTTTTCTAATTTGTTTCTTACCCATTAAGTATAGAGGATTTAGTTTTAATTATGACTAGGTTTGGTGAGACACCTTGTAAACCGACTTCTCAAAATTGTTATTTGTGCAGTTTCGAAGTCGCAAACGTTTGTGGTTCTGTCATATTTGTACTAGTCATAATGATATTTTTAAATCATCTTTCCAAAGTGTAAGTGTTGAATAATACCTTCAGATTAGAATAAAGAAAGAACAAATAAATCATCCTAACTTTACGTAGAATTGATTGAGGTTGACGTTTCGGTAACCGTTGCAGCTAACATTATCAAAGCGTTATGAGTGCTGGACCGGCGGATCCGGTGTATAGGTTTCTTTTAGGTATGGTTGACTGACAGAGGAGTCTCGGTTCGTGTGCTGGGTTTCTATTGGCTGATGTCGGTTGGTTGGTTACGCCTACATTAGACATAAACTGTGGAAGCGTTAAACTTCACTCATATTTAAGTGATTTTACGTTTTACTACCTTTCCAATTATGTTTTTTACTTTTTAATCACAGCTGCTTTGTAATGCTATGATTTTCTAGTCACTCCTTTCGACTACAACCCCCCGGGCTATAATAACAATGAAGAGTCCGCAAAAGTCATCCTTCAATCACTGGAAAAGCAGTCTCCCAATTACTTGCAAATAGGGATGTTGAAAACAGGACACCACATCGTCAAATGCAGAGGCAAAGCAGAATTGGTAAGTGTGAAAATGTTAGCTTCCACCTGTTCAATAATTATTAAGAAGTTGTAATATTCTACCGTTTTTTTTTTAGTTTTCGTTGAATCAGTCTCGTTCGAGCTCAAATTTGGCCGATCAGTTATTGGAGGGGTCAAACCATGAAAATATTGAAACTGAAGAAAACGGCGGTGAAAGCGGGTTGCAGCAAGAAGCCGAGCTTCAAAACAGCCAGGAAGTTGAAACCGAAACCCAACTTCTAACTGAGATTCAAGATAGCCAGGAAACAAACTTTCAGATTAACTCACAAGAGGTGCAGGAATTCGACAGGCGTAATACTCAGACTCCTACAGTATCTGAGCTGTCTGCAAGCAAGTATCATTGGCTACCTACCGCATTTTTATAATAGTAGATAATCTTATAATTATTTGTTCCAGATGAAGTTATATGTATACACGACGATGATGTTCAGTGCTTCTGCAAAATTTCTTCGTCATTTAGGTTCATCGGTGAAATTATGTGCTCTCAGTGTCTGGCCGTCCAACACTGTGTGTGCTTGGGCTATCTGAGCGAGAATGATGTGCCCACCCCGTATGTATGTGAAACCTGCGCTGGTGAATGGAGTTACACACCAGTGAGCGAACAGAAAAAGAAATTGTTGTGTACCTACAGGTATATCTTGTTTAAAATAATAGGACAGTAGTCTATTTGAGTTCAGTTGCGAGCGGCGGGTGGTCACCAGCCGATGTATGGTGTAGTAACATAACCTAACTTCGTAATCACATTGGTTTGTGGTAGCTGTATCGTTATTTTGTGTGATAGAAATGACACAGCAATAAAAAATTGCCCTAAGAAACAAATGAGGGCAAAAATTGGAGGTCTAATATACCTATAAAACCTGTAATTTGCTTATAAAGGTTTATAGCTAGGTTCAGTAAATAACAGAAATTTTTTAATTTATTCTAAAACAGCGGCGGGTGTTTTTTGGTATTGCAATCTGGTTAAACAGACCGATGAACAATTTGATTCTAACTTAATTTTATTTAGTCTGTAACTTGACTAAGGTATGTACATCATTGCTCCTTAGATTCTGTCAATAGGTGTAGGGGAGACCGGGGATGATTTGGAAATTTTTTTGGGTTTTTTTTTATTTTTTTTTTATGAATATTTTATCTTTTTGTTTTTTAGACTAATGTTTAGAGTAGTCCTTTGAGTTCATTTCCTCATAATATAAAATTTTTAAGAATAAATTTTTTTCAGAAAGCGCTGGAAATTAGAGGCACTACATCTGTCCAAACTATCCCCATTTATGGGGATAGTTTGGACGACACCCGGGTATGGTAGGGATATGTAGTTAGGAGCACACATACAGCAATTAAGTAACAGAAATCTTTCTAATTAGCATGTTTTCTAAATATAAAAGTACAGAAGGTTATCAAAATAAGTTACTGCAGACAGAATCCTGACAGGTCAGTGTTGAAATACAACATATCCTTCAATCTGGGACGCTTGTCTTCTATCGCTATCGGCAGGACTAAAATCACTTGTGAAAAAATCACGAATGAAGTTTCTTCAACTGTAGGTTGAAAGCGATTGGACGCAAGCAGCCGCTTGTAGAACTTTACTTCAAACCCGTCTCGCAACTTACTTTCTACTTTTGCCACGAAATTCATCGCAATCTTGCCTTTTTTCGACGAAACTTTTACAATTAAGAAGTCGCCTTCAACAGCATCGTTGGTGCTTTTAAGGTACTCGTCACTTTCGTCGTTCTCGTCCCAATCAGAAGATGAATTCTTCGTGATGTCTTCTCTCATGTCTTCATCTGAGGAGTCTTCTTCGAAAACTGTATTTGTTTCTTTAAATACTTTTTTCTTCACGACCTTGGCTTTCTTTGCCATCTTCATTTTCACCTTTTCTTCAAGTTCTTCCTTTTCCGGTGTATCTGTGGCGGTCATACCCTTCCCATGCTTTCGACCACCCTTAGTCAACTTTCTTGGCTTAGCTTTTGGGTAGGAGTTATTTGTTCTGGAGAAATGAACTGCGCCAACATATTAGCAATTGGTGTAGGAATCTGATGACTCGACTTAGGAGGTGGTGTACGAGCCTCTGCAGGACCGTTAACAGTGACGGTGGTTCCACAGCAACAGTGTCTCTGTCAGCTTCTTCCAATGTTGACTCGACAGGTTCCGAAGAAGTGCTAGGAAAAAGAGGGTCTGAAGAAGGATCTGGACGATCTGAGACGGCAGAGCAGAGAAAATCGTGACCTTGAAAAATGTTTTTATCAAACGGAGAGACACTACATTTCAGAAAACCTGATTTCACGTTTTCAGGAGTTGCAGCTCGATCCCAAGCTTTGGAGCACAGCTCAGGAAACTCATAGATTGATAGGGTTTGATTGGGATGGGCCAACATCCATGAGTGGACTGTTTCACTGTAGTATTTTTTGAAAGGGCCAAACACGCAACGGTCTAGGGGTTGAAGCAGTTAGAAGTGTGAGGGGGAAGTGTCAAAATTGTGATCCCATTGTTTCGGCAGAAATTAACACCTTCCAGGCTGAGGTGAGACTCGTGGTTGTCCATCAGTAGCAGCACGGGATGTTCTTTATCACACCTCACACTGTCTTTGTAAAATTTTAATACTAACACCAAGTTTTCGGTGGTTATCCAACCAGATTTGTGGACAAATCCTACGGCTCCAGATGGTGCCCCGGCCATCATTCGCTGTTTGTTGAAGCAGACACGTGGGAAAACGAACGCGGGATGTAAAGAATTACCATTGGCACAAATTATAGGTACCTACTTGAGTCATTAGTTCTTCTCGCTCTCTCATGTCACTTGGCCAACTTGCTTTTCACCCCTTTGTCCAATTACTTTGGCTACTGGAGGTACAGTCGTCACTCCAGTTTCATCAAGATTAAATATATCGGAAGGTCGAAACTCCTTCCTTTGCATAATGTTGTCCAATTTGTCAAAGAATTCGCCTACCGTGGTTTTGTTGAAGGCAGTCATTCTGGCAAGAGAAGTTGCCTTAGGTTTTCTAATGGATAACGTAGGGTTCCTCTTCATAAAACCCATGAACCAGTCATTACCAGCTTGATCTTTTTCTTTCCAGGTTTCAGGAAATTTTAGCTTGTTTTTTTAGCAAATTTTAAAGCTATTTGTTTACATTTATTCGGTGTCACTCCGTAAAACATTTTTGAGCATTTTTCTGGAAAGGTTCGATCAGTTTTCCTTTTAAATTCCCGTGGCATCTGGAATAGGCAAGGCAGTGTTAAACATTAACAGAAATATCGGGGATACAATGGACACCCTGTCCAAAATCATGAATTATTGGTTTTTGACGAGTTACTATCTGTAAAAGGCAGTTTCTCGAAAACTACTAAACCGAATTTAAAAAACCGGGAAGCGTTAAAACGAGAATTGAATGCCCTTTAAAATGGTGTATCACTGGACCCCCTTTCCCACTTAAAATTTTAAGGGTAAAGTTCACCATCCCCAGAAAGTTGAAGTGACAAGGTTGAAAATAAACGCAAAATGTTTCCCCCTCAGAACAAAAACTGACGGGTTAGAGCGATTTTTTTTAAATGACAGTAAATATGAAAAATCGCGTCTGTTTTGTTTTCATTGGCCCATTCTGAATTTAAATCCCATATCTGTTATCAAACACTGTAATGTTTTCTGAACGTTTGTAAGGAAAGTAAATTTGTTTTGATCTAATTTCGTCAAATATTTTGCTTGCGGTGGGAATTAATTTCTTTTTATAAAAATTATACGAGCCCTAACAACTATATATTGGGACAAAATAAAATACATATATAAGTCAGGTATTTGACAGTTTATTTGTTTTTCTAATAATTTTTTTAATTTAATACTAAGTAACTAGTTAATTAACAACAATTGGGGCCAATCAGCAACACAAAAAACAAAATAGTTATTCTATCATCTCTAATTAACGAGAAAAATGTCCACATTGCGTGGCAACTAAATATTGGGACATAGCACGTTTTTTTTTGTCTAAAATGGAGTAACATCACCCTTAGATTTTATGACCGCTCGAATTCGGTTGGGCATTGACTCGACTAAGGATCTGCACTTTTCAGGGGTAAATCAATTCCAAATTTGCTCAATTTTGGCTCTGAGTTTCGGTAATGACCGTTGTGGGTTCTCCTCAATGTTTGTTTCATTTTAAGCCACTCTGTTTCAATGACAATGAGGTCAGGACTGTTAGAAGGCCAAGAAAGAACATTTACGTTGTGGTCGCCAAACCACTTTTTTTATGGTTTTGGCCGTATGACAGGGCGCTCCATCCTGCTGAAAAATGTAATTTTCGCCAACATTTAACTTCGCGATACTTGGTAGCAGACTGTTTTCCAATATTTGTTGATATTTAGCGGCATTTACGGTACCATCAATAAATTCAAAGCATCCTAATCCTGAAGCTGCCATGCAGCCCCAAATCATCACTCCTGTATTTTATCGTACGTTTTAGGCAATCCTTGTGGAAAGCCCATGTTTAGTACGAATCACGCGTTTGCGGTAATCACCAACACATATGTCGAATTTTGATTCGTCACTGAAAATTACGCTGAACCAATCTTCTACCGACTAAGATAGTTTAGATTTTACCCATACAAGCCTGGTTTTCTTCTGCTTTCCGTCAACAGTGGCTTTTCCTTTGCCTATAAGAAAACAATTTTGTTTAAAATTACACTTTTAAATTGTTACTTGTAATTCAACCTTATAAAACTTGAGTCCACTTTTATGAATCCACCGGCGACAGCATTCCCTTGCCAGATTTAATCCAGTTTCGTGATTCCATTCAGCCGAAATTTGCCTTAAAGTATTTATTCGGCCTTTTTTGCATCGTTTTACTAATTGTCTCTTATTCCTGTCAGAAACTATTTTTGGACGACCCGGACTTTTATGTTTTATATCTAGGATATTGCCGTTTCTCCATAATGCTTAATTATATTCCACACTGTAGTTTTAGGAATATTAAGTTCATCCGCCACTTCACGTATTGTTTTATTGCGGCTATAAATTTTAAGCACTAACTCACGAATGTTTGAACTTGTAGAGATACCACGCACCATTTTGTTCAATAAACGCAGCGATTCACTCAATAGGACAAGAAAACTATTGCCGATTAATCTGACGTTTCGTTCTCCATTGTTTTCGCAGCCTACTTGTCTAATATTGTTTTATTTTTAACAGTTACATTATACTGTCCCAATATTTAGTTGCCACGCAATGTGGACATTTTTCTCGTTAATTAGAGATGATAGAATAAGTATTTTGTTTTTTGTGTTGCTGATTGGCCCCAATTGTTGTCAATTAACTAGTTACTTAGTATTTAATTAAAAAAATTATTGGAAAAACAAATAAACTGTCAAATACCTGACTTATACAGGGAATTTTTCTTTTTAGTATACATTGCCTATGTATACTTTTAAAAAGAACGCGTCAATTTCGCCTATTGTGTAGGCAACCAACTATACAGACAACTAAAAATCAGAAACAAACGTCACTATAGTTGTCAATTATTTGAGTATGAAGGTTATGTTGATGCAGTGTTTATATTAAATAAATATTTCACTTTGTAGGTATATAGGACGCAGATGATGACTTATTTATTAAATATAAAAATCGACAGGATGATGTTTCCGTAAGGTCCGTGCACATTATATTTCTTTTGTACAAAACACATACATAAGCGGCAGAATGGTGTAATGGTCAGCATGGCTGCCTTCCAAGCAGTTGATCCGAGTTCAATTCCCGGCGATCGCAAACTTTTTTTAGTTATTATTATTCAACGTAGCATAAAATATTTCATTTCATTTCTTCGGTTAAAACGTGATTACTTTCAGTTTTTATTTTATGGGAATTTATTACGCATCCCTCTGATTTAAATTTTCAAACAATTGTTTGACGCTAAATATAGATTAATTTTATTTTTTAGCATTGAATTAATTTGATTGCTGTGGTCACAGCATGCTTTAGTTGTGTGTATAGTTGGTTGCCTACACAATAGGCGAATTTGACGCGTTTCTTTTAAAAGTATTTTATTTTGTCCCAATATATAGGATCTCTTACGGTTTCCTTGATTCCTACTTTAATCCTAGAAAATTTCTGAGTAGTTTAAACATAGAAAATTAATATTTTTTTGTATAACAGAAACATGTTGTATTTTTTAGTAAACAGCAACAAATTCTGTAGGAAATGTTTTCCGCATATCATTTTATTTGTCATGAGGTCCTTTTCAATAATACTCAATAATTTTATACTTATTAATTTTAAGAGTTCATTTATTTCTACTTTATGAGTAGCTACATCGTGACGTTTGTGATAATCTATAAAAACTAACACAATAGTGTTTTTCAAGTATTTCACAGCCCACCAGACAACAACAAAAATTATTCAGTTTTAATATGCAGTAAAAGTTAACAAAATTATATTATTTAAACAATAAGTCTTTGTAAACAAGTTGTATGTTCTTTTCCTCCAGCAATTATTTGATTTTACTTTAGCAGCAGCATTCTGGAATGCTCTGTTACACAACAAAATAAGGTATAATGTTACTATACCAGACTTCTCCGACAACATACAATATTTTGCTACATTTTGTAAGTTCTCTCATTGTTGATTTTTAGATTAGCAGTTGCAGTTGCCTATTTTACACAATCATTCCCTGAGGAGATGCTAAGCGAATTGCCTACAGAATTGAAAGAGTGGGCAGTTACAAAATTAAAGCAGTGTAAGGTGATAAAGAAGCAAAATGACGGCCAGTAAGTATACCATTACGAAACGGTAATATTCTTGGATTATAATTTTTGTTTGGTTGAGGTTCTCAGCTCGGGGCTTTACTCTTTAGGTTATTATTATTATTAGGTAAGAGGGGTTTCGTCTTTAATATGCCTTCCGCCATTTCGACCCTTAATGGTTCTTATGAGTCCTGGCTTAGTTTAGAGAAGTTGTAGGCTGCTTAAACCTTAACATATCTTTGGACTTTGAGTACTTATTTCGATAGGTGTCATAACGTCCTTGCCGAGATTGTTTTGTCTGCGGCGACAGGCAGCGTAGCATAGGCATAGCATATGCTGTGCCGTTTCTGCTGTCTCGTTACATACATGGCGGATTTGGTCTTCAGCTTGACCAGTCTTGAACAGAAGATATTTTAGTGATGTGTGGCTTGTAAAACGGCCAGTAATGGTTTTCAATTCCATGTTGCTGAGGGACAAAGCATTTTCTGCTTTCATTTGCGAAATAGTTATAAACTGTGTTAGATGTAATGTTATGCTAGCTTGTAAGTTGTGTTGCCTAGATTATAAAGCTACTCTGTATTATAACCGACTGTGAATAAACAGTCTAAACTTCGTTTGTTGAGCATTGAGTTAGAACGTAAACAAACGCTTGACAGGTGCGTTGATTTACCGGATGTGTATTTACGTAATATTCCTTGCGTTTCTAAATTAACGTTGGAATTCAACTTTTGTTGGTAAATAAATAAATTTGATTTATATTATGGGCCAGCATAATGTAAACCAAATAAACATATTAGTTTTATAAAATAGACCCATTTACGAAAGTTTAGAAAAATGTTATAGGTGTTTCATTTACAAAATTAATTAAATTTAATATTAATGAGTCAACAAGCAAAACTTACCGGGCATTTACCCAAAGTTTCATCGGTATAAAAAATTACTCGACCAGCTTCCCGATATTTTCGGATAGTTTTAAGATAATTTCGATGCCAAACGATAATAATATCTTTTCTATCCGTTAACATGGATTGACGGCAGCGAGTTGAACATTTAAAATATTAATACTCCATATAAAGTCGACCTCTTAAAACTCGGCAATTGGTCATCATTAACGACCGTCAAAATTTTATTTATGGTTGGTATTCCGTTCCGAAAAAAAATTCGTGAACCTACACAGAAATTTACCGAGCTAAGAAATGCAAGTTTAGGAATAAGTTTTGCATATTGTACAGAAAAATTACAATTTGTTTAAAAATAGCACGTACCTTCTTACGGATTGCAATGAGAACAGCATCATCAATTTCATCTTAAGAGTTTTTTTCTAAATCTGGGAGATGTTGGAGAAGACAAAGTTTTAGTATCTCGAAACTCCTTTAAAATTCTTTTTACTGTTGCAACACTAACACCCACTGTTTTAGCAATAAATTGTACAATGTCAGTCAGTAACATCTCAGGATTTTCTTCTAACGTCGAATTATACAATTTTACTATTCATTGTTTTTCATTTAAAGTAATAGGATTACACGTTTCTGGAACAACTTGCTCCACGTTAGGAAAATAAGCACCAGGCACTATGCAAACGCTCCGAAAACCGATAAGCACTGCTCAAAAAGCACACACGGTAATTACGAGTGCAAAGTAAAGGTTTTGAGCGTCAATTACTCCTTAAGTAAAGAGGAATTAGCGTTAACTAGCGTAGAACAATCACAGCGCGCGCTCGGGCAAGTCAAACACGTGCGTTTGTTTACGTTCTAGCTCAATACTCAACAAACGAAGTTTACATCTGCACTTGCTTGAGTTAAGACATAATAAACTGTTTTGCCTGGCGTTGTCCTGGTGTGTGGTGTGTAGTGTGAGGCTTTTGTTTGTTCTTTCCATAACCTGATCTCGTGTTTAGTGTGGCTTTTCTGTATACAACAAAAAGGTTCAGGTCCAATATAAGGCGCAATTGCTCCACGTTTTGCGAGTTCGCTGGCCATTTCGTTGCCTGATATGCCCTCATGCCCACCATAAAGTTATGTGTTTATTGCTGGTCAGTTGTTTGAGGTTATCCAGGCACTCTCAGATAAGCTTAGATTCACAGGTAGAGGCTTTGAAAGCCTTTATTGCTGCTTATCTGTCCGTGAGAATGTCAATTGCTGCACTTTTATACCCTTTCCTGAGGTTTATTCTTATACAGAGGTTTATTGCATAAACCTCAGCTTGGAAGATGGTAGTCCTAGCACCAAGGTGTTCGGGACTATAAACCCCCGCTCCAGTTCCTCCACCTTCAATCTTTGAACCCTTCATATACCACTGGAGTGACTCCCTCTTTAGGTTAGGTTGTAGTATATACAATTTTTTTTGCTTTCATTCATGCTACCGTTCCTCCTTCCGGAACCGCTTTCGCATTACTTCAGGGGGGTGCGGGCATGCTTTAGGTACTAACCATTCATGCAACATGCACCCTAAGCTTAACTAAGTGAAATATGGTCGCTTCAGTCGGGGTTTGAACACGCCGTCGACTGACCACATTTCACTGTGGCCTCGACTGGTAGCGCGTATTCGCACTGGCCCATCGAGGTCTCGAGCATGTAAAATCTGGACCACTACTTTTTGACTTCAACATTTAAGGTTATAACTATAAGATAGCAAGTTTAGATAAGGATTTAGAATTGTTAAGCTTTTTGTTACCAATAATAATGACGAGAATTTGCAGGTACATAGTAAATATGGAGTTACTGAAAAATTCGTACATTAAGGGAATTTTCTCTAACAGTTTTTTGAAGAGAAAACCAGAAAATCCAACTTCAGACGAGAAGCTAAATAAAATAGAAGAGATTGAGAAGAAAAAGCAAAAAACTGTTTAATATATTAAATTAAAGAGCTTTTGAAACTAATCTGTTAAGTTAAAAAAGCAGAAACATTATCATTTTCATATGATTATTAAGTTAAGATATTATTAACTATATTTTATTGAGAGAGATAGCTTCTAATGCAATCAATTGTTTTTGTTCCCTTTAAACGAGTTCATTGTTAGTCTATAAAAAATGTTACATTTGTTACTAGTAGATATATATTCTTAGATTTGTTGAATTTTTAAAATAATTTATTTTAAATGAAATCATTTACTGTCGCACTCTCAACCCTTACTGATGCTGCATTAAATTGTCATATTGTAGTTTCATTCTTTGGTAAATATGAAACGCTTTTTTTTAACTAAAATAAATGTATTTACTGATATGCAGGGTGTCCTAGAGCTAGATACTTATCTTTGGGGGCGTTAAATAGGTAAGTTTAAAAAACAAATGCCTAAACCCTATTTTTTTGTGCTGCAGTATCACAGTTACTAGCTCCTTTTTCTAGAATTTCCTATGAAATATATTATATTATGTAACATTTTCGCAATAAAGAGTTTGTTATTTTCATGTCTTATTCATGCTTTCTTTTTGTGTTTAGCATATAATTTCGTTCAGAGTAATTCACTGCTTTGTATTACTTAACTTAAAGCAGACGCATCTATAATTTGTTAAGGGGTGGGGATGCGATTTGTTTAAGGTTAGTGTTTTAGGTAAGTAGATAAAAGAGCATTTGATTTTTTGTAATGGTCAATATTATTATTGTTGTTGGAATATATATACCAAGGCGGAAATGGCAGATATGCATTTCATGTATAGTAAGGCCAATGGTACGAGGAAGGTTCGAATATGACCCGGAATTTTATTCTTATAACCAAACGAATGACCCTAGCCGCAATTCCCTCTTAACATTCTTGAAGTGGGATATCTAAAAGGCGTGCATAATATCGTACCCACTTCAATTGTTTTTTTGTGAGTAACTGTCAACATGACGGAGCAGGCAGTTCATGTTTCCGTTGCAACGCATAATAGTTAGATTTCTTGTGAATGAGGGTGCCAAACCAAGTGATATTGTGCAAAGAATTCAAGCACAATATGGGGAATCCACCTTAGCGAAAACCCAGGTGTTTCAATGGTGTAACAAGTTTAAGAAGGGCCATACAATGGTCGAAAATTTTCCGCACGCGAGTCGTCCGAAAACTTCGACAACACAAACCAACATTGACCTGATAAACGATCTTATTCTTGCCAATAGAAAAATTTCTGTCCGTGAAATGTCACAAACATTACAAATTAGTGTTGGTAGCGTCGAGGAAATCATCCATAAACATCTGCATTACCGAAAAGTTTGCGCAAGATGGGTACCTACCCAGATTGCTGACTATGGAACAAAAACAGCGACGCGTTGAAGTCTCTACTAAGCTTCTCAGGCGATACCAAGATGAAGGTGATGCATTTTTAAATTCCTTACTCACCTGCGACGAAACCTGGATTCACCATTTTACACCAGAATCAAAAAGATCAAGTCCAGAGTGGCGCCACTCAAACTCCCCAAAACCGAAAAAAGCGAAGGTTGTGCCTCCAGCCGGTAAAGTAATGGCCACCGTCTTTTGGGACAGTGAGGGTGTTCTCTTGACCGATTTTTTGAGAGAACAACGTACCATTAATGCCCTTATTATTCTGACTTGCTCACTCAAAAAGTTAAGCCTGCATTTCGTTCGAAAAGGAGAAACCGTTCAATCAATAGTGTCATTTTCCTACACGATAACGCCCGACCTCATACTGCCCAATTGATTACAAATGTCATCGAAAAAATGCATTGGGAGATTCTTCCACATCCACCTTATAGTCCGGATTTATTACCATGTGATTTCCATCTCTTTGGACCGCTGAAAGTGGCATTGGGTGGCTCAAAATTTCAAGACGATGATGATGTTGCCGAGTTTGTGCATGAGTGGCTTCGCGCCCAACCAAAAACATTCTATAAAAGTGGCATTGTGAAACGATGGCAAAAGTGCATAAACTTAGAGGGCGAATACGTGGAGAAATAGTGTAAAAATTATATACTTATTGCAGTTAAATAAAAAGTTCCAGCCAAATTCCGGGTCATATTTGAACCCTCCTCGTAATTCTTATGAGTCACGTCGTTTCTATGCCGAAACATTTCCGAGCCGGGCCCTTCCGTGTGACAATTTTTTTTACAAATTTGCATCGACATTTATCTGAAGTTGGCGCATTTACATCAAGAAACGGTGGTGGTGGTCGGCCTAGATTAGTTTCTACTCCTGAAGCGGCATTTAACATTTTAAAGAGGATTGAAGAAAAACCAGGTACCAGTACTAGAAGACTTTCTGCCGAAACAAATATTAATGCTTCCCTAATTTGGAGAATGTTAGGTGGGCAGCAATTGTACCCATACCATATTCAAAGGGTACAGGCTCTTATTGTGCTTGATTATGCTGCATGTTTGGTGTTTTGCCGATGGGCACTGACAAAAGTTGCAGAAAACGCACACTTTGTTAGTGAAGTCTTATTTACTGACGAAGCTAATTTCACAAGAAATGGCATTTTTAATTTCCATAACAGCCATATTTGGTCAGATGAAAACCCTCATGTTATTATTGAATCGAATCATCGACGATTATCAATTAACGTTTGGCTTGGTGTTTTTGGAGACCATATGATAGAACTTTTTTCCGAACTTTTCGCGTAATGCCTTGTCACTATTGTTAGAAGATGTACCCCTCATTCATAGAATGAATACGTGATTGAAGCACGATGGGGCTCCTGCACATTTTACAAGCATGGTCAGAAATTTCCTGAATGGAAATTACAACGGCAGGTGGATAGAGCGAGGGGTCCAATTGTGTGGCCAGCTAGATCTTCTGACCTCAATCCGCTCGACTTTTGTATTTGAGGGTATTTAAAGTCGTAAGTTTATTCAAGCCCTTTGAATAATTTAAACGAATAGAACATGCCTGCTAGACTGTTCGTATGAATCCGTTAATCTTTGACGGAGATGTGAAGTATGTGTACAAATGGAAGGAGGACATGTAGAACATCTACTTTAATCATTTGTAATTAAAGTGTTTGATTTATTGATTTACACGGCTATTTGTTTTAATGGG
>JABXWE010027635.1:0-18069 GCA_014611495.1 Limonius californicus
TTATTGTAATTTGTAGATATTTCTAATTAATTCTGTCTATTTTAATGCTTAATCCTGATTGGAGGAGCCCCTTGGGGACACACAAATTTGCTTGTATGTAGTAGTTGCTAGGCAACTCGCTTCAAAATGATGAATTTTGTCCTGAAAAATAAAGAAGGTTGCACTCTGACCACCGAGATGTGCGGACGCTAAATTTATAGCTCCACTAAATTTGTATTTCGAGATTTTAAGTTAGTGTTTCCAAGTTAAAATAAATGTTTTAATATTTATCTTCGTACTTAAAGTTCCACTTACGTTCAAGAATTAGTGAAAATCTCCGAAAAAATTCCAATTTTATGGAAATTTAGAAGTCGGCTTCAATCGTTTTATCGATATTCAGTTGTTATAACTGGCCGATAATTTTATTTTGACAAGTTTGACACAAGCGTCAATGTCACTTGTGAAAGATTTGAAAGCTACAAGAAATAATTAATAATAATTAATTATAATTAAATAAATAAAGGAACTGCTTCGAAACAAAAGAATAAAGGAATTTAATTACGATAAGAACTCAAATAAAGAATTGGAGGTTCAGTCTCTAATATTACTGATACCAGTTTTAATGAACAATTAATGGTGTACCCTTATCGGAAAGTAATACTAAGAGCTGAATTTGCTTACGTGTGGCCGATATTTGGATGCAACAAACAACAAAACTGCGAATGCAGTTAATTGTTGTTTGAGTTTCAAATATTCTGAAAAGCAGTAAGATAAATCTAACTGCTCTGAATAAATACCAAAATAAAATATATAGTTCAAAATAATGTTCTATGTTGCATTTAAAAAAAACATAAGATATTGTCACAGGAAAACATTGATTTTTAGCTAATATAACTTTACCACTTGCTGAAATTTTATATAGAAAGAGCGCAACAGATTAGTTAATTATCTTGTGACAGTAATTATAATATTAAAATGTGTAACATTAGTTAGAACCAAGTTTTAATATCTTTAGAAAATCCCTATGTGACGCGACTGGCTACACCTACCCTTGCTCATATTTTTACCTAAATGGTATAAGTAGTTCAATAATAAAAAAAAAATACTAATTACAGTGAGTGTTTATAAACCTTGCGAAACCTTAGTTGCTGTCCCTAATAAGATTCACTACTCGCCACATCAATTCTCTGTAACATCCTTGAGATAGACAGTATTTCGAATCGAATTTTCATCAGAATTGTGTTTTTAATAAACACAATACTCATTGTTGGGATGATCCAATCCTGCTAGGGTGCATGAATCACGACATCAAGTCCGTTTTCTATAAACGTATATGTAGCTGTAGTAGGGGACCATTTATTAGGTTCCTAACGTATAATGAAACACTCACTCAAGACCGGTACATCCATTTTTTCAAGCTGCATTATGAGAATAAGTAAATATCTGTTTGGCTCTCCACAAACAAATTTGGTTCTAGCATCACGGCGCGCCACCGTGTAATGCACATCTTGTGACAACATTTTGCAGGAAGTTTTTTGAAAATAAGGGGTCTCCTGCTAGAACGGGATGACTGGAGAGAACATAAGGGACATGTAAATGGAGATGTCTGATACAATCGGATCAAGATCAGGTCTGGGCATCTACAAATCCGGACGGGGCACTGCAATGTTTCAAACAGAAATTACTGCAATGCTTACCTGTGCCGAAATTATGTTGCGGAGATCCTACAGAAATACGAAAATCTGCGTTAAGACCGACAGTCAGCCAGCGCTATCATACCAATGCAACTCCAAATTGGTTTTGGAGTGCCATAGAAAACTAGTTGAACTGGAGGATACAAGAGACTTTGTCTGATGTGGCTACCAGGACATCAGGGCATACAAGGCAATGAAAAATCAAGCGAGCTAGCCAGAGCTGGCGGCGCATAACAGCTGATAGGTCCAGAGTCAACCTGCAGGATTGTTTATTGCATTGTCGGGAAGCAAACTAAGAGCTGGTTAAGAGATAAACACCGAAAGTACTGGAAGGATCATCGGAACAGGAGACATTCGGAGTCTCTTATAGTGAGACCATTCAAGAAAACAGCAGAAAAACTGATTTCGTTTGGAATAGAGAAAACCATTTATACAACAAGTATTCTTACAGGACATTATTGTATGAATGAACACCCACGCAGAAGACTTGCAGAAGATCCATTGTGCAGATTCTGTGAAGAGAAAGATGAGACTCCTACTCCCTGCCTATATTATTACGAGGGACTGTTGGAACGCAGACAAATACATTTTGGGAAGTAGATTTCGAACTCGAAATGCTCGTGCCGTGGTGAAGATGAAGTCAACCGGGGCAGAATACGTCTTTCAGGCCGCAGTGCAAGGGGCTACAGAGTATCTATCCAGGGAAGGAAAAAAAGGGGTCTTATTTATGGTCTCCGAAATCACCTGATCTTTCAACATTAGATTGTTTTGTTTGGAGTATATTGGAAAATTAAATAAGTTTTCGAACAAAGTACAGGATGCTCCACTGAAAAAGGTAACCTTCAAATAGCTGCTCCTTGGTTTTTCAAGTGACAGCATTCCATTGTAGACGTTCCAAAAGACATAATAACGGTATTTAAAACCTTTTTTGATTTTTAATCGGTTTTATTCGAAGGAAATTGATAGGTGTGTAATGAAAAATCAACCACCCTGTATATATAAAAGATGGTGGTCTAGAGCCTCTGTAAAGTATTTACTACAGGTTCCTATCTCTCTAATAATCCTCTGTTCATTCAGAAGTGTGCATATTTGTATGTCCTGCATCAAAGTCTTTGGAATATTTGATTTTAAATAAGTTACGGAACAAAGCGTGGAGTGGAGCCTACGGGTTTGCAGAGTTATTTGTAAGAATTATACGAAAATCATTTTTTGTGACTCAGATTTGATCACGTTGTTCTTGTTACATTATTGTATATAACTAGTGGATCATACTTTGGATTTATTCAAGAAAGTTATATTGATGTCTGTAATAACGTATTTAAATTATATCAATAGGAAATTTTGTTTTTATCAACTTGTACGGTTACACCATTTTGTTGCTAGAATCTTTTAATTTAGATAGTATAAAAATTTTAAAGAAGAATAGTAGCATTTACCAAATTACGATAGGATTTTCCAAATATTATAGCCACAATATCTAAAAAATAACCTTTTTACTTTAATATAATTTAATATTTGTAACGTTAAAAATATCGATTACAGAGATTTGTGCGTAGGGAATTATCCGAATGCCTCATGATTTATGATGCACCTGTGTCCGAACATTCGTCATGCGGTCAGTTGCCAACGATCGTCGCACACAAATAATCTTCAAACCGGATGATACAATCCAGAATCCGGCCGGATCGCAAGGGTAAACAGGAATCGATTGGAAAATACTATTTCGCCTAATTAAAAGTTGGTGTTGGTACACCTGCGAATACTAATCCGCATCTCCCAGATTAAGTTTATCATAGCATGGTTGATGAGATCGCGAATGCCTGATCGGAGCTAGTTTCAAAATAACACGTCCAGATTAGCGGATATGCACGTGCGTATAAGCACACAAGTGAACCGCAATGAAAGCAAACAGATCGGGCCAAACGTGCACCAAAAGGAATACATACTCGCTAATCGCGTGCATTGCGGGGCTATGATCGCTCCTACACCTCTCAAGCTCGTGCGGGATGATAAAAATCTTTTTTTAAGTGAAGAATTAAAGCCTCCACTTCATTATCAGATAGGTGATTATTTTCTAGGACTTTCAGTATTGCGTTTGATTAATTAGCAATTTGCGTTTGGGAGATTTTATCAGGGTATTCATTTTCATGCTCGTTTGGTAACTATAATTTCGAAAACGAAGAAAAATTTGTTCTGCGATATATTGTCACGTTACGGACTTTATCATAAAATAACGTGACTAAGTCTCGTCAAACATATTATTCATAGAATGACAATTATGGGTAAACATAACATATTATTAGTTAAAAAATTACATACAATGCAGCTGACATGAATACACAAAACTGTTGGCACCCCATCATACAGTGATGGTGAAGGAAGCTTATATTTATATGGTATGGATTTCTTGGAATGTTTCGCTCTTATATCTAATCAAAATGCCAAATTATTTTGCTTAGGCAATACTGTACCATTTGTCGGTAAGAGCCGCAATTAGATATCTACAGAATTAAGGCACGAGTCAAAACGAAATATAAGAAAATATGAAAACTAATTTGGATTAATGTATTCCTTTGTATCATACACAGTCGAACTTTGATAAGTCACAGTTGAGGGAAAATCACAAATAATTATCGAAAATTGGAGTTTTCAGAAATAGCTCAAAAATTACATACAGATTTAATCTTCATTCATATAGTATAGCATTCATCTACAATGAATGCTATACTATACTATTTAAGTTCAACTGTCATGCCGCCGCCGTAAGTATAAATGGTCATTGAGCGGAGTACCGTAAATCATCATAGCGTTGGAGTAAAAACCTTCAATTACTTTGACTTGTAGATGTAAGTGTTTATTGGCTCAGTACCTGTGATCTCAACATTCACGTAAATAAGACGTAAATAAATAAATTTTGGGTGTTCGTTTATTCTTTCTAATAAACTTACACAACAGGTGATTGTCTTTACAGGACAGGACTGTTGCTGTAGCTCCCGGCAGTTTTAAAGTTGTAGTTCTCGAATTTTAGTAATTTTAATCTTATCATTGCAGATGACTGGATTACAACAACAACCGTTTTCCGAGTCATACGTTTGCTAGAAATAGTTCTATTAAGTGAGACGCTTACTAGGACATTGATTTTTACATCGTTATTTAATTTCTGTGGTCTTCCTAAGGGCAGACTGTAAACTTTCTTTAAAAAGAATTAAATTTTGTAAACTGTTATTGAACTAGATACATATTCTTATTTACTCATTTTCCTAATAACGATTCTAACGATTAACTTAAAATATAAATACAATACGACAAACTATCGTCGGTAGCTATCGATATTTTCCATGGGTATAGACAACGACCAGGAGTGCAGCGGAGGCAAATTGTAGCATCAGTTAAAACTCGTTAGGAGTTACAAGGCTACAGAGTAAATAAGTAACTAACAGTTTATAATCAAGAAGTTCTGTTTGAAAAAATTCAACTTATTCTCTTTGTAATGCACTTGCTAATGTATTTTGGTAGTTGTAGTTTTTTTAAGTATCTCTTGCATTTCTATTATCTATTGAAATAAAAGGTGAAACTAAAAAGAAGTACTTATGCTGGTTGCAGAACTTTGGCTGGTAATGGAAGAGAGATGTTGCCAACATATTAGACTGGTATACACTTTTCCAATTTCCAAAACACCAACTTACTCATTCTATATTTGACTGGCCGCACCATCTAAAACTATTTCCACAAGTCTTTGAGAATTTGATGTCTATAAAGGGTATTAATGAATACGTGTTACAAATTTATAAGGTACGTAGTAGTGATTGGAGTCAGTGTTGGGTAAGTTACTCGAAAAAAGTAACTAAGTAAGTTAATCAGTTACTCGGCAAAAAAGTAACTAAGTAAGTACCTAAGTTACAAAATTACTACCAACTTAATAACAACAGAAACAGGTATTTTATTGCTCGCTAACCGCACGTCTTCAAAATCATCAACCTCCATTAAAGTGCTGTTCATTTTGATAAACAAACACTTATTGAAACTTGTCACAAATAAACTACATACATACATACTACATGAAGTGCAAATAGCATACAACACAGATTTATTATAGTAATGTTTAAACAGCAGAACGTGGGGGAAGGAACAGGCTTAGAGCTTAGAAGCGCTGGTTCAACGATGTTTTTGGGATTTTCCCATTCTATTTTATTTTTCGTTATTATTGAAATATAGAGACGGTGAATGTATTTTCGTCTGAATTAGACACCCCCAACCTGCGCACAGGCGTTAGCAATGTACTTCCCAGTAATCCGCATACCTGCCCAGAGAGCTTCTAGGAGGATTACAGATTACTGGAAAAAGCTGTCACCACCCAAGTAGGATCCGTCAAATATTATTTATTATCGACTAAGTACAAGAAGGTATTCCTGTGTTGCATACTAAAGCATTCGAAATTTCAACAAATTCTTCAGCTTCAGGTATAATTTCTTAAATACTACGCATTAAAAACCGAACATTTTAAAATATTTTACATTTGTAGCATGAAAACGTAACTTGTCATATTCAGTTACTAAAATTACTAAATAATTGTAACGTGTTACAGTTACAATTACTGAAAACACAAAAGTAATTAACTTACTATTAAGTTACTGAAAAGTAACTAGTTACTAGTAACGAGTTACTTTTACTTAGTTACTACCCAACACTGATTGGAGTATATCGAATGAAATCATTCCGAATATTCTATTATGCATATGTGTCGAAATATTTCGAGATGCGAGTAATTCATTCGAATGATAAAAACTTCTCGAATACGTTCCGATAGCGACGCGCGCATCTCGAATGAAATAATTCGAAATATTCGGTTACGCAGCATCACAGAGATGCTAATAATTCATTGGAATGATAAATACTTCTCGATTACGTCCGCTTAGTGGCGCGTGTATCTCGAATGAAACAATTCGATTATGAATCCCGTAAAAAACTGAAATAGCATTTCGAGAAAAGCGCGAGACCGCCAGGGAGTCATCATTCGAAAAGCAGGATGCCAGACATTTCTCGCATTGCCGAAATGCCGAAATGCGCGAACAATTTGGATTCGCATGATTATTAAAATCATTCGAATACTGATCATTTCATTATTACAATCATTCGTTTATGCCCATCACTATTATGTAAAGTTTCAAAAATAGGCCAACTTTTAATAAGGAACTTATATACCGAAACGCACCTATTTCGGGTTACAGATTCTTATAGAAGTAGTTATCTTCATGAATATATGGGCAGGTATTCTGAATGGTCGTTTAATTGGGCCCTATCTTTTCGCAGGTTTCCATTTACTTAACTTTCAAAAAACATTGCCAGAATTGCTGGAAAAAGTATGTACCATTGGTGACTTGTCCACAGATTTGAAAGCAATATCACGGTGTGCGAGCATACTTTTCGCTTGCCATCCGAGACTACACAAACCAAGTATTCGGTGACGGTGTTGGATTGGTCGAGGAGGACCAGTTACGTGGCCATCACGCTTCCCGGACCGAACTCTCTAGATTTTTACGGGGTCATATGAAGAGTCTGGTTTACGAAACGCCTACCGAGTATGAATGATATCTGTCAGCACGTATTCTAACTGCAGCGCAAGAATACCAAACAACGCTTGGCATTATTGAAAATGTATAGCAAAACATGCCTCGGATGTGCAATGCTTGCTTGCATTGAAATAGGGCGAAAAACCCTATAAGAAAAAAATTATTGTACTGCAGAATTTCTTGATGTCATGTCAGCCAGGTTTTTAATAAGGCCTGGTACAGAGGTATCCTTTATAAAATCAAGGAGAACTTACCATGATAGTACTTTCTACACTTTCAATCATACATCAGATGGTTACTTCCAAGTCAAGTTTAATGACGAAGCATCACAAATTCACCTCATAAAATATGGAGTGCCACAAGGAAGTTTATTAGGAACCATGCTGTACGTGCTTCTTACATCTTAGTACCCAGGAACCCAAAAACAGAAACATTTGTAGATGACACAGTAATTCTAACCACTGACGAAAATCCGATAACGGCAAGCCGGTACCCGCAAAATCATTTAAATGTGATGTAAAATGGCTCGAAAAATGGAAAATGCAAGTAATTGAGCGTAAACACACTACGTATTTACGTTAAAATATTTAACAAGTTCTACTCAACAAGTACAAAGCCGCCAAGCAAATTAAGTTTAGTATGTAGATATGCGCCTAGAGATTAAGCAGACACGCAAGAACCGCATCAAGAAAAAGCGTAAAGAAATGGCCTCGAAGACAAAAACAATGGTTTATAGAAAAAGAATCGCCATTGTCCTTCGAAAACAAAGTTTTAATTTATAAATCAATCATTAAACAATTTGCACAAATGGCATAAAATTGTGGAGATGTTCCTGCAAGTCCAATACCGGCAGTGTCAGCGGCTTCTTGGGCAAACAGAAGTATCTGTGGTAGTATCATTGGAGCCTTCCGTAACATAAGGTTCATAGACATAAGATTCGCTCATAAAATCGTATAAATTTATTCTGATCGCTAAATAAACTAACAATAAAATTAATTGTAAGTTCAGTAATCATGAATCACGAGACTTTTGATCACGTTGATGCATACGCAAAGCGAAACATTACCTCAGATCCTTTATATTCTATGCTTCAAGAGCGTTTATTAATGCGGACTGCTTTTTTTTTAAGTAGTTCTTCCGAATCTGTCATAATCATCATTGATTAAGTATCAGTCAGAGTGGGCAGATAAGACAAAGCTATAATCGTTTCTATTTTAAGTTGTAATAGATTATAGTCCACATTTATTATGTATTTATATCTTTTGCTTGCTGATTACTGCATGGGAGACTCCTAAATTTCCATTACATACTATATTTTTAAAATATGAAGATACATACCTTGTTCATGATGTTGTATATGTAACCCATTTGTTTATTTATAAATCTGCAACAGCTAATTATTCAGAAGCATGAGAATCATACAAGTACAAAATCCACCTCTTTCCAGTTTAAAGTAATTTATCTTTCAAGCTTTTAAGTAATTTAGATTTACGATACGACCCGTCAGAAATGAATATTTAATAGACTGTAAATTAGAAAACCACAGTGTCCCTAACATTTTAATTATTGTGTCCGTGTTCCATTTCCGATGTTTAGGACTTATTTAAGATTCATTATCAAAGTGGTTGATAACCGATGCTGAAATGTTCATGTGACACTCTATAACTTGACGGCTGATTGCCAAGCACGGAGGTGTATGTATCCAACGAAATGATTCAAACTGGTTGAATCTATATTGTTAAGGATTAATCATTCAAAAGGTGTATGCAGTTCTATGCATTATTACACTACATTAGCTGGATAACTACAAATTAACCAATACCTTTAATTGAAACGCATAAATGCTGTTCCGGAGCTGGTAAATGTTATTGTTAAGGTAAAAGTTTAATAGGTTCCGGGTTGGTTTAGTGGTGTAAACTCCGATGAGAGTGTTTGACATTTGGGAATAAATGCTATTTTATGTATAGTATTTCTGGAACGGAATTCCTGATATTTCTATAATCAATATTGGCAGTACGATTGTTTATATTGGGCGATCAATTTTAACAATGATCGCAGTCACACTTTATAAAATTAATACTAATTAATACAAGTAATATAACGGAAAAAATTAAAGCAACCTGTAACTCTTCAACACGATATTTTCCTGAAAAATAAATTAAAAATTAATACCTGGAATATATTCAGGAGACATTTTACTTAAAATATGCTCTTCTATAATTTACAAGCACAAGTGTAATAGCTCAGTTCCTTGAATATTTGCCTCGCATTGGATGACTTAACAAGTATGTTATAAATATTTTATTTTATGTACATAGGAATATGTAAGAGAACTAGAAGAGGGAGATTGGGGGATATAGACCCATGGCGAGGGCGGTTGAAAAATGGAAAATAGCGTCATATGTAAAAAATATATAGAACAATCTGAATTAGAGTTTTCTATATAAAAAAATAACAGTAAAACAATTCTAAACATGACAGTGCCATTTACAGCACAATGTTCTTGAATGGCATCTCTTACAAAAAGTACATCATGGTTTCTAAAGCATCTCGAATATATGAACTTATTAAGTTGGCGAAAAATGTAAATTGATTTAATCATGGATAGCAAAGCTAGTACTGATGGCATTAATTTCTAAAACTTTTCCAGTTACTAGAAAGTGTGATAAATAAAATGTTAAAACTGCAATATTTACCAAAATTTGGAAAATAGCAACTGTAAACCCAATACCAAAAATAAACGCCGCTTCATATGAATTAAAGTCTTATTTTAATTGCCGCTCTTAAGTCGATTACTATTTTATTCTTGCCAAAGGTTAATTTATGGGAGGTTACTTTTTAGAAACTTACGGGAATGCTGCGAAGCATGTTTAGCCTGCATATGCCGATCAAAAACAGTTCTTAGAGTTCTTTGTCTGCAGAATGGCCCTGAAATTCCTATGTTTTCCCGGAAGTTCCACGTGTTGATTTGTTCTAGAATTGCAACATATTTCCTAATATGGCGAAATACGTTCAGCCGCTGTATATTCGCGTCGTGTTTTTTTTCGGGAGTCGACTTAAGATCTCATTTCGACCTGGTTGCTCGCTAAGACCTTAGCGCCGACGACTAGCCTAAACTGCTAAAGGGGAACGCACGTGGTTTGGAGCCGGAGGTTTTTGGCAGCGCTTCTGCTAACTTAATTTACCGTATCGCTTTTCTTGCCCGGGACAGAATATTCTCGACATTATGTCGGATTAAATATTAGCAGAGTATAGCGTTTTAACAAAGACAATTTAGTGAATTTGTTTTCTCGACCTGTGTCGGATTACAGCCACATTCCAAACTTCGTTCAACGAAGATTTTGTTCCGGACTGCAAAAACACCTGAAATTTCCTGTTTCCCGAAGAAAATCGTGATCCAGCTTTCAGGGGCGCGTTTGCGATTTTTGCCTGCTTCTCAAGGACCTAGCAACACCCCTCCGTAAGCTGCTGGTTTCTCGGTCTTCCTACAAGAACCTGCATTCAGCTGTAACCTGGATTGTGGCGCCCATTGATTTTGACGTGTCCTGTACACAACTACGTCAGATTTCCTTCCCTTAAACGTTTCTCGCAAACCTCCTCTACACCTCTGAGTTAAGCCGAAGGGATTTCCATCTTTCCTGTTGCGATCCGACGAAAAAGCTCGTTTGGTCCGTAACAAACACCTGATGAGTATATGGCTTGCACTTGGAAACTATCTTAGAACATGAGAAGCAGCACAGCTGGAAAAATATTTAGGAGAATAGGATTGAGTGGAGGCGAAGTATGTAAAATTCACCTTACCACTAAGATATTTAGAACACCTAAATACGGAATTTGCCGTTACCATCTTCCGTGAGAATTTTTGAACTGGGACTATCTAAAGTAATTTTAACCTGAAAAATTTCTCTAAGGATACGTTCTTCACCAATGTCAACAATGAAAGTTCAAGTCATTGGACTTGCTGACGAACTTGGACAAACTCGAGATGACAATCATAGGTACACATTATGCAAATTAAAAGGCTATATACGAAATAAAAAAAAGAGAAACTCTTGATCACAGAAAACGAGAACTGCATGGTTTAAATAACCCATAAAAGAATTTTCAGCAGAAAAGGCAGAAGCCTACCTCAAATGTAAAACCAAGCAAGCACCAGAAGAGGATACTACATATACACAAAAAATAGGGTCAACTCGGAGATAAGGAACATAAAACAAAAATATTGGGAACGGTTCACCAAGGACATGGAACATGATCTGTACGGATGCCAACAAACGTAAGGAAGATCCTACAGAATCAGAAGAAACTATAATACAGAAGATTCATGATTGAAATATCTTACAGAGTTATGTAAGGAGAAAGGGGTAAACATACAGAACATTCCTTCAGATAATGTTGGCAATGAATCCCCAGTTGAATATAACAAAAGAACTTACAGAGGAACATTGCCCGATTCTGACGCAACAGCTACTGAGCTATCAAGGTATGTAAGAAATTTATTCTACATATACAGAGTCTATTTGACCAAATAATACATAACGGGAAATTTTCGGTACAATGGAGAGAAAGCATCACTGTACCGGACTTTATAAACGGGAACGAACAACAGTCAGAATATTACCGCGGTGTTACATTGCCAAACTCCCTTACATTATTAAAACCAAATTGCAGAATATAATTGAAGTAACCTAATAATAATAATTTTTACGGCCAAACGTACTGTAGATGAAATATTTGTACTCCGAAAGCTAATTGAAAAAGCAATAGAATACGATAACCCAATATGTACATGTTTTATGGATCTCACTGAAGCAATAAGAGATGAAGATATCAACATCCTAGGAAAAAATATAGCACATAAACTGATCAATCTTAGACCAGACATTAATGTAGATAATAAAACTAGTATTCAAACAATCAAATCTCTTACTATGTCAATACCATCTGGGGCAAGAATCAGACAAGGTACCTGACCTAATACGCAGCTTTCTAATTTAATAATCAATAAAACCTTAAAGAATATAAGACTTAGAAAACAAAGCAAGAACTACGCATAGTAGAAATATATAGACATATCAATACAAGACAAACAAATGTATCAATAAGAGAACGCTGTAATATTCAAGACGTAGTTAAGTGGAAAAAGAATAGGAAACAAAGAATGGAATGATCAGGAATGCCGATCGAATAGTCAAAATACGAATAAAATAGAATAGGGACAAAATAAACAGGAATATTCCTAAAACAAAGAAGAAGAAGAAGGCAGTGACATGAGTAGTGCAATAATCAATAATTTACGAGCGGCTAAGAATCGTTATTATGTACATTAACTAAGAGAAAGTATTTCACATTAAGAAATTCTCACTACGTAAAATCTATTTGTTAATTAATGTAATACACAGGGTATCCCAATTAAGACAGTCCGCCTCGAATGGCTTTGTAAACGGTACATTATAAAAATTCAGCTAGAGAGGTCAACAACAGTATGAAGGGGGACATTTTCTACCAGGTAAGTCATCTGCTCTACTTCATCCCCCTAGGCTCCACCACTGTCATCATCAAAATTTCAAATGTCAAGGGATGTCGAATGATGGTTCATTTGATAGATTTTTCTGCTCTTCATACAATCTAAAAATTTGTAATTCTGTGGATTCGATTCTAAGAAATGGCATTTTGACGTTTCGGGTGCGTATGGGAAATGTTAAATAAAAAATTCCAGAAAAGTGCAGGTTATTTTATTAAATGCTCAAACTGGCCACAACTCTTCTTTATAAAATAAACATTAAAATATTAAAATACATAACACAGCAACAAATCAAAATAATACAATGTTTGTTTTTTAAATCTATTCGTTTATAATAAGTGTCAATATGTCAAATGTGATTTCTTGTAAATCAACTGAATTGTTTATATTTTAGATAAGACGACAGTAACTAAAAAATAAGTTTTGTTCGGTAGACTTGTTTGTAGAATGGCCAGCTAGGTCCCCTGATCTCATCGCACAAATTATTAATAATGTCAAAAATCGCTTTTAAAATTAATTGTACTATTGTATGGAAGTTGGTGGTGGCTACTTTAAACATTAAATATCATAACCTGAGCAATTTCTAAAATTTTTTAATTTATTGTTTTCAGAGCTTCAAATTCCTTGAACGCGAATTGAGAGAATTGCAAAAGATTTTCGGATAGTACAAAGAGCGGAAAAACCTTCTACATCACTTACCTCTTGTAGCATTCAAAATTGTGGGGTTGGTGGCGTTGGGGGCTACGGGATAAAGTAGAGACTTACAGGGTGAAAGATGTCTTTCTTCAAACTATTGTTTATCTGTCTCTGATTTTTTTAAACTTTATCATTTACAAGTTATTCAGGGCGAACTGTTTTAAATGAGACGCGCTGTGTAAACCTTTTTTTATCATACGTAAATTACATACTTAATTCTCCATGCAGAGGAGATTGTAAATAGACTTTATTAAAATAAAAAAAAACTTTATAAGTCTAATAACCTTACTTACGGTTATTTACATAAGTGTTAATTGTATTGTGTTTTAAGAAAATCTTTATTTGTTCAGATTTGATTAAATAATAGAATGGCTCAGGGAAAAGTAATCTACAACAAATTACACTTACCCTGTAATACTGGTTATCTACAAATGTAAAGGCGAAAATGCTCTTTCCGAAATGCTACACAATTCTGAATCTAGAAACGCTGTTAGTAAAGTAAAAAAACTGTAAGGTTATCCACGTAAGTTCAGGTAGTACAGACTAACTTTTGAAATTTGTTTTGTCATTTCGCAGTACACGCTATGTTATGTAATCAACTGTATCTGAATTTCCTGCCGATATCTAAGCTTTCACCTTGGGAATGTTTTAAAACACGATAGATCATTAGGAGTGAAATGAAAGGAATGCCTTGAGCAATATTGCTCGGGTAAATAAATCTCGTTTTCCTTTTAAATTATAAATAAGAGTTCGAAGTAATTTTCTAAAACTTGCTCGGTCTTCTTCCTGTTTTCCCGAAACGCCCGAAAACAAAAACAATGGAAGTCAAAACAACCTGAAATAATTATTGACGGAAAAGTTAACCCTAATCTTATAAAGCTTTTCCAGATTCAAGGAACCAGCGATAAAGTTCTGACAAGAGTGAAACAATAAAAAATGTAGTACAGGCAAGCTTGTATATCGGGATAGGAGTCCCGAATATCCCTTGGGAGCCGACGTTCTTTAACAGCAGCCCTCAGTATCGGTCACTGCAGTGGACTGCGGTTTTTGCTGTTCTAACTCGGCAGCTCGACCGAGGTTTTCCCCGAGATAGTGATTTCTTAAATCTGAAGGAATGTTGCTGTTCTTGCACTTTTTGCGAGTCCGTCGGAGAATAATTCATTAAAATTTCAAGTTGTTAACGACTTGTGTAAGGAAGTTAAATGGTCCGAAAACAAAAATAAAACATTTAATTGCAAGGAGTAAGATTCCGCGACATGCTTAACTTGAACTGTAGCATTTTCTCTATTTTCTTCTTGGAAAACTCGCCCGAAAGTTTGTTTAAGAAAATGCCATTAGCATATTGCATCTTGGTGAACTAAAGTACAAGGAAACTTTCCTTTATTTACTTATGACTTGTACATGTCTTTATGTTGGGAAAAACTTGCTCGTGCTTGCTTGCGTGCTGCATTCTGTTTTGCATTCTTTTGCTCGAGAATATCTCGACAAACAAGAAACGATATTCATTTAGAAGTTTTACACAGAAAAGCACTTGCATGTATTCCATGTATATGTAAACGGAAGAGAAGTAACTTCTGAATCTGCGGATGTTTCGTTTGGAATTAGGAAACAGAAATTTTTAATAAAACATTTTATAAGTTTATTGTTATAATTATTTGCATATAATTATAGCGTTCTTTTCGTCGTAATACTCTACTTGAACGTTATTGTACCAACTGTTTTTCTGATATAGATAATACATATTTCATATAATCCACGTGATTCTAAAACATGTGCAAAAAACCACGTACAGCTGAGGTTATTTAACCCATATATCTCCAAGTAATTTTTTTTATTCCTCACCGTTACGCAGAGTTAAAAGATTTTTTACGTCAATTCTCTAAAATGTAATAACTTTTTTGTGGCCCGTTTTTACCAAACTCCTTTGACTTCGAAAGCTAATAGTTCAATGTTAATTTCAAGTCGAAAAATGTAAAATTAGGAGGTAAAAGTAAATGAAATCTGACCCAAAAGTGAAAAATCTGGTTTAAATTATGATATTTATTGAAAACAAGATCGTTAGCCAAGGTGTTGTTTTGAGATTCTGGGCTTGTATTCTGTTTTCTGAAAAAACATGTTTTTCTTCTTCTTCTCACACCATCTCCTTTCGAAGGTTGGCGATCCAAACAGCCATCATTGTTCTAGACACTGCTGCAGGGACGAACCATCGGCGTAGATCTTTCGGCCAGGAGTTCTGCCGCCTTCCGATTGATCGTTTCCCCTGGACCCTTCGATAATAAGTTGGAGAAGTTCGTACCGACTCCCTTTCATGATGTGACCTAGGTATTAAGTTCTCCTTTCCATAATTGTGAGCAGTAGTTCTTTTTGCTTCTTCATGCGAGTTAGTACTTCGACGTTAGTCACTCTTTGCATTTATGCTATTTTGAGCATGAGTCTGTAAAGGTACATTTCGAAGGCTTCAATTCTTTTTTCCATGGAGGGGTTAAGGGTCCAGCTCTCGCACCCATACAGGAGTACTGGTAACACATAGCATCTTAGTATGCGAATTGTCAGTTCTAGGCTTAGGTCCGGCCTAACGAAGTTTCTCATTGTGGCGAATATATAGTTTTTACAGGGATGCTATTGTTAATTATCATAACACACATACGGGCCGAAGAAAACCCTCACACAATAGCAGAAGCCCAACATCAGCACCAATTTTTAGTTAATATATGGACCAGAATCGTTGTAGATAAGAGTTTAGGGAATTTTCCTGAAGAGGAGCTGCCAGGAATGTTGGAAGACGTCCCGTTTCAATTAAGAGTCGAAACGTATTTTATGCATGATGGCGCTACAGGACATTTCAGCTTAGTTGCTCGTCAATATTCGCACAGTGTGAGGAGGCCCACAGCGCTGTCTCCCTTGGTGTCCAGACTTTTTAAAAATATATATACCATGCATGCATAAGCATGGTGTGGTTATGAGTCCATTTATAACATTGAGGATATATCGTCATCTCCTAGAGGTTTGCTAGGTTGTGGTAAAGTTTGATCGCTGTTAATCAATTTCACTGTCGTTGCTTGATAAGCATATATCTTGCGTTAGTTATCGTTTCAACCTTGCAGGAAAATGCTTGCGTCCCAGTTGATACAGATCGGCACTCAAACAGCTGTGTCTCTCCGTATGGAATTTGGTGGTGACTGTCGTAATATGTTGTTGGACGGTGTCAATTTTCAGATCTCGGTGTAGTTGACTGTTAGAAATAAACCAGGAGGCGTCAACAGCACTTTGTTCTGGAGTACTTGAATTTTCTAGAGATTTGTCTTGGATGATTTTCCCCAAACCAAAGGTCGTATTAGGGGCTTATAAAGTGCAGTCGATTTTAAGCTTTGATTTCCTATTCATGATGGGGCACACACAGCACAGCTGCTTTAATCTCACATATCCCTGGTTTAGTTTCTGTAGAATATGGTACTTCCAGGATAATCGAGTGTTCAGGTAGACTCTCAGATATTTGGCTCTTGGTTCTTCTTTTGTTTTCCATACTATTGGAGTTCCATCTACTATCATCAGAGGAGGGCATGCTAATAGAGCCGTGTCGTCTGCACACAACGCTAAGTTTATATGGGGTGGTGGAGCATCGTGCATGTAAACGTTGAACAGTATGGGGACCAGTACGCTACCTCATAGTATGCCCGCTTGGTGTTTCTTAATTTCGGAGGGCTTGCCATGTATTTAACGGCAAAAGTGAGGCTTTCAAGGAAGGAGAATAATATTTCATTCAAGTATTCCGATAAGTCAAGCTTCAGCAGTTTGTATTTAAGCCCATGGATCCACACGCGGTCAGAAGCTTGAGAGGTATCTAGGAACATCGCAGTTGCGTATTTATTTAGAATTGGAATGACGGTATGATGTTAAGATTTGTAACTTGCTCATTTAAGCTTGCCCATATGATTTTTTCTAATAATTTGGATAATGTTGGCAAGAGGCTAATGGGTCTGTAGCTCGTGAAGTCTTTTTTGCACTTTCCAGGTTTGTGAAACGTGCGTCCATGGGCTTATTTCTTCTTCGTTGCCCCCCTCGAGTAGAGTAAGAACGAGAGTTCTGGAGCCTCCCGAGGTCACCCCCCACCAACCACTTTCAAGGTTAGTCTATTTTAATGTCATGGTCACTTGCGTCAAGGTCAGACCACTTTAAAATATTATGGGCAGGCTATTAATATATAATGTTAAGGTCAAACTTATTAATAGAAATAGAACACAGGCCATGATGTATAATAAAAAGTATTTATTTAAACAAATTTAAACAAATTTAAACGTATTAATAGAAATAAAACACATACCATGATGTATAATGATAAAAGTATTTATTTAAACAAATTTAAACTTATTAATAGAAATAAAACACGATGCGAAAAATATAGTAAATAAATGCGCTCTACGGGCATTTCAGAAGTAGCAAATTTGTTGTCAGTTACTTTCTGTTACATACGTTGGAAATGTATTGAAAATGAATAGGAAACAATATTCTTGTCACTGTCACCCTTGGAGTGCTTCTGCTTAGCTGAGTCGTCCTGAAGCGATTTTCCGATAATGCTTGCTTCAGAGGTGGAATTGAATGGGAAACA
>JABXWE010027636.1:0-16208 GCA_014611495.1 Limonius californicus
AGTATTTAACTAAAACAGCCCATAACTTCTGTAATAGTTGATTTAGAGAAAATGACCACTCTTTACCTTTCCACTTCTTTTTCACTTCTCCTACACGTAGATGAAGTAGTGCCCTCACGTCCTCGGACACCCTGTATACCCCTTGACGTATAATATACTATTTACTTACTACTTTAGTTATTACTTTAGTGTAATATGATTTAGCTCCAAACATTCAGTATAGTTCGTTCTTCACTATATTTATACATATAGTCTGGTGAATTAATTGTGTTTAATCGTAGTGTAATGAACATAGCTTTGCGTGTGCATGTTCTATGTTTTTAATATTTATTTTAGGCCAAAACAAGAAAAAATATAAACGGGAGAACTTGTACGATTGCGGGGAGACTATATACTACTTTTTAGTACATATTTAAATTTTATAACTTTCAAAATGGCGGCTAGGCTATTTTTTTAAGTGACAATGTTGGTCGACACTACATTTGAAAGGTCTCTTTCAGTAGAGTATAATTCTATATTTTGGGAAAATTTTATAGATTCAAGAACAAATGACAGGCTTCCAAATGATCTGTTTCTGATATTAAGCAAAACGCTAAAAAAATGTTGGAGGCGAAACAACAGAAGTCAAACAATTGAAATAACTAGTCTTTCTGTTCTGTCACTTTAATTCAGTTATGTGTTTGTTCACGTTTGAATATAGAGTATTAAAACCAGTGATACTAACAATAATTATGGCGAATGTTCGAGCTTTGCAGGAAAAAACGGAAGCAGTTTTTCTTTTTGCTGAAGCCAATCGAAACTTTCACGAAACCGAAAGAATATTTAATGAACGTTTTCCCGACTGTTCTATTTCGAGGACGTATTTAAGAGAACTTGTGCAAAAATTAATTAACACTGGAAGTGTACAAAACAGGAAAAACCCTGGACGATCCGCAATTTCAGAAGACAAACAAATTCAGATAGTCAGCAATCTACTTCACAGGTAGCTGCAATATGTGATTCATCAGCGACCAATGTCAAAAAGTTTTTAAAACGGCATAAGTTCCATCCATACAAAATAAAGATTTTACATTGAAGATGATCCGGATAGACGCATTGAATTTTGTGAGGTAATGACCCAAACAATTGCAAGAAACCCATTCTATCTTCGCAATATATATCTGTTTTAGTGGCGAATGCACATTTTTAAAAAATGGGTTTGTTAACAGACAAACTGTAAGATATTTGTGCGATGAAAATTCCTATGTTTTCCGGGAAGGTCACACCTAAATGCAAAAATTGAATGTGTGGATAGTAATATTTGGCGACCATATCATAGGTCCATTATTTATCGACGGAAACCTTACTGGGGAATACTTGAACATGCTGGAAAACCTCATCCATCCGTTAATAGTTGAGATTGATGAAAATAATCCAAACGAATTTGACATGGATATCATATTCCAGCAAGATGGCGCTCCTCCGCATTTTCACAGACAAGTTCGGAATTATCTCGATGCAACGTATCTTCCACGATAGATTAGTCGTCGTGGTCCAACAGATTGGCCTCCGCAATCCTCTGACCTGACCTGACTTAAATCGAACGTTTTTCAAACAGAACCTGATTCCCCTTTGGATTTACAACGTAAAATAACAAAGGCTTGTGCAAATATCGGAGTTGAAACTTTTCAGAAAGTACGGGATGAGATATTAAATAGGTTTTTCTATTGCCAAGAACTTCAAGGAGCACACTTTGAACATTTATTACTATTTAGTTTTTGTTGTATAAAATAGGTTTTGTTGTGTTTTAGAATCTTCTTCTTCTTCATTCTTCAATGGTGAATATTTCGAAAACATAACTTGCTTTAATTCTTAGTTTTTTCCATAAACTTGCTATTTTCAATCATCTGACATTTGTTTCTGGAGAATATTTTTTATGAAACTCAAGGATCAGATGCGGGATTAAAATACCTTTAAATGATGTGTCACTTGACCCCCATTGCTTTTAAAAAATAGTTCAAGTGGCGCCTACCCGCCATTTTGAAAGTATAAAATTTAAATACGGGCTAAAAAGTAGTATTTAGTCTCCCATTATAGCACACAAAATTTTGTGAAGAAATATCAAGTTATTCAAAAGTTAGTAGGGGGGAGGACATTTTACTAACTTCTTAAAATATCCTTAAAATTGCTTTATTGATATAGAAGCAGCATTTCAGGTTTTCCGAAATTTTAATACACAATTATCCACGCAGATCACTTCCATAAATGAATATTTCCCCAAAATATCAGAACGTATTTAAAAAAAATTCCTTTACACTTCTAGTATCTGACAATAAAATAAGTAAGGGTTTTAATTATGAAGCAAAAGGTGTGCTAAATGATTTTACAGACGGTGCCTAACAAACCATAAACTAGTTTTTCTGCATTGATGCAGATATACTTAGTACAGCAAATTGGCTGTCGAGAAAACGAATGGCGAGCATCTTTACCAACGAACAATCGGCAATCGAGCAATCAGCGGCGAGCAAGCAGCGGCGAGCAAATGGTATCGAGCAAATGATCTAGAAGCACAGAATTACGTTGATATATAAGATATACAGGGTGATTTATTAATTCTACGACAAACTTTTGACGGGAAAAAGTTATTGCTATTCCAAGAAAAAAAAGTTGAATAAACATAGATTTGATTCGTCTTAGTTAAAGAGTTAAGATTTTAACAATTTGTAATCATAATTCGCTATAGTAAAAATAGCAACAAACGCGTAAAGATGACAGTTGTTCATTTCATATTCTCGTTTCTAAAGCGAAAATGTATGCGTTTAGCACATATATGCAGATACCGTTTATGTACATGGGTTTTATAGCAATCAGTAGAAGAATACTAGTGTCGATCTGTAGTCTGGCCAGTACAACCTCCGAATTAAAATTTCATAGGTTATTTCTTGAAACACACGAAACAGCTTGTACTAAATAGAAAGTACCACCCATCAACACTTACTGGAAAGGCTGTAAGAAGCATCTAATCACTTGAATCAAATATCTGGCGGCTGCAAAATCTTTGGATCGTTTATGTGAGGCGTGTGTACGTTTTTTTGTTATAACTTTTAAGCTGAACTTTATTAAAGGTTTAGTTTTATTATTCACTCTTCATTAAGAAGAATCGGGTATGTGATCATATGACATTTTTTTTTCTTAGATTTCCAATAACTTTCAACTGTCAGACTTTGCCAGAAAGCTAATAAACCATTCTGTACATGATCTGTTCTGCTTGGTTTTCTTCTTGAAAGAAGAGTCGTGTTCTTTTGGTATTGGTATTGTTATTATTGTATAGTTCGCTTCATACGAGGTCGGACAAATATATAACGGGATTGATCAAATACACAGCATGTGAGGTAGCTAAAGGTGGAAATACCTCTAGCGTCTTTCGAAGTAATCTCCCTCGATTTCTACGCACCGTTGACATCGACGACACAATTCGCGGAAAGCCTGATTAAACTCGTCGCGAGGAAGTGCGTTTAGTTCGGCGGTAACATTCCGTTGAATGTATTCCACGTCGTCAAAGCGCCTTCCCTTGAGGGTCAATTTCAGCTGAGGAAACAGCATGAAGTCCGCTGGAAACAGATCCGGCGAATAGGGAGGATGTTCTAAGACTGGGACATTTCTTGTCGCCAAAAACGTCTTCACAATCAAGGCAGAATGCACATGGGCATTGTTGTGTAAAATGTGCCACTTGCCGGAGGCTGCCAAATGCGGTCGCACACGTCGAATGCGTTGTAGTAAACGCTTCATGACACACCCTTGTAGTACAGGCTAGTGACGGTGACATCCGGTGGCACAAATTCTTTGTGAATGATGCCTTGACTGTCGAAGAAAGTGATCAGCATGGTCTTCACTTTCGATTTTTGGAGACGGAATTTCTTTGGCCTGGGAGACGTCTTCGATCGCCATTCCATGCTTTCTTGCTTTCTGGATCGTACTGGAAGCACCACGACTCGTCACCAGTAACAATTGAATCCAGAAAATTTGGCTGTTGGCTGTTGGCTGTTGCAATGAAGTCGCGGGAGGTGTCCACTCGATGCGCTTTTTGCTCAGCGGTCAAATTGTGTGGGACAAATTTGGCACAGACCTTCCTTTTCTTCAAATCCTTCTCCAAAATGGTTCTAATGGTTTCACGGGTAATACTCAGCTCCATCATTCTCAGTGTCAGTCGTCGATCAGCCGCCACAAGTTGTCGGACTTTTTTGATTGTTACGGGGATTCCCGTTGTGATCGGACGGTCCTGCCGACCTTCAAGAAATCTGGCAAACCACTCGAAAACGCAAGTACGGGACATGGCCTCGTCGCCGTACACAGTTTTCAACATCTCGAATGTCTCCGTGGCCGTTTTCCCCAATTTGAAATAAAACTTGATGTTCGCTCTCTGCTCCATGTTTGACTTGTGTCACATGTGACAGCTGCACTAACTTGTTCATTAGCATGCACAGCCTACCACGCAAGTTCTGACAGGAATTTGGATGTGATTTGGAAACAGTTCGTTTTTTATAGCGTCCGCAGTAGTGCCAATCCCGTTTCATATTTGTCCGGCCTCGTAGTATTACGCCATTTTTAATGTTGTGTGCTCTTCGCATGGATTGTTGGAGAGACGTGCCGGTTTGTTTCTTAATGAGATCGGTCCATTAATTCGGTGAGCGTCCTCTGGACCTGTGTCGGTCAACTCACTTCTGAACCACCTAAGGTATCCCAAAAATTCAAAACTGCTGTTCTATGAAGGTTGACAGGCGGATTTCCTTGAGGTCGGAGACATTGGTCATTCTTGGAGTACATGGAATATGCGTGGAACTCTTCTCCAGCACCATCAGAAGAATCTATTCGCCTGCGATCGAGACATTTTAGTGTCTATGGTTCGGACCCATACGAGATCACCGGAACACAAGAGTTTCTGTTATTTTTTTGTGTTTAAAGTAATATGTCTGTCCCTCCTTATATATTTTAGATTACTCATTCTGCTCATTTATTTTCATTTATGGAGTATTATCTCCTTGATTGTCAATTGAGGTATATATATGAGCTTACGACTTGATCGCTTGCTATTTGTTAGATATCTGGTCTGTTGTTACTTCTGTCGATGATCATCACTTTGGTTTTCTGATAATTGACGTGTAGAACATGAGCGGTGCTTTTTAGTTCTAAGTGATTTATTACTTCGGCAAAGTCTTCTTAATTATTGACGAGCAGTGAACAGGACATAAGTTGGATATATCCTTACCTCCCATAGCAAGCCTACCTTCCCAGCTTTTGAAAACCTTCGCGGTAGTCATTAAACATTATTGTTGTGAGTATGCAATCCTATCTTGTGCCTTTCTGGACAAAGCATACATTGGCGGGATGGTTTTCTATTTAGTATCGGCTTCGAAAACTTTATCTCTTACGAGACGTAACGACTTTCTTCCATATGTTACTGTTGTGCATTTTCAGTGCCACAGCTTTAGGAGACCTACTAATTAACGTGGGCTTCGAACCGTGAGAAGTTTAAATACATCTACTTCAGAGAAGATTTAGTAAGCAGAATTCCTCTCTCGTTTAGGACTGCCTTACGAGGGAGAATGGCCGTTAACAATTTGTTGCTCCGGTGCAGGGAATTGAACCCTAGACATTCAGCGTAGAAGTCTAACCTGCTAACCTCTACCCCATAACTGCCGCTGTATAGTGTATACATTATAACTATTCCAATGTAAGGTTTTACTAACTGACTAAAATAAAACTTGTCAATATTCAATAGGCGTATTGGCCATGTTTTTTTATTTAAACGTTGACCCCAAAAATCTTTAACCTTTCAGCTTTTAAGAATTTTGAAAGAATGCGATTTGCTCAAACCCGAATTTTTATTTTTTTCTGAGAAAGGATAACCCATTTATTCTATTGATGGTACTGCGTGAGATTTGGTTTTCGATATGTGATTCGCTTTGTTGCATTTAGTTGTGATTTTACAGTTGCCAATTAGCTGTTACACTTTACGTTGCCTGATCAGGTAGATATCAATTGTAATGCATAATACCATAACAATGATCTCCAAAATGAAACCCTGTATTGTTTTTCATTTCTGAAAAATAATACGACAAAAAGCAAACAGAAAAAGAGAAGTAATCTGTAAAGAAACTATGACGTTACAAGTTTACGGCAATATTTTGCAATAGGTAGATCAGCAATTGTATTAATTGATATGATGTTTATAACCCATAGATAATGTTCGTACGTATCTATTTGCAAATTTAGAATGTCGTAAACGATTTCATTTCTACAAATACCATTAAGAAATTAATTGTTAATAAACGGTTCAATTTTGATAGATGCAAAAACTATTAATTGATTGGGAATTATTACAAAGAAAAAAGGAGAAATATAGATCAAAAACAAAATGTGGGATATTTGGGATAATTTCAGGAATACAGCACTGAAACATTTTTATAAAGAACGCAGATGCCAGCTTTAACTCCCTAGCTATATAAAGCTCAAGCACGAACCATATAAATACCTGTTCGGCCAACTCAACATACCATGTTAAGTGAATATATCTTGGAAAACGGAAAGAATCGTTGAGCAGTATAAGTGACATTTTATTGTGGTTGAAAATCGTTAACTATGGGTAGGTTTTATGTTTATAATTGTTGTACAATTAATTTGTTGTTAAACAAGGAAAATATATTTTAACGAAGTTATATGGGAAGAAAAATTTTGAAATAATTTGAAATTCTATTAATATAATTATAATATAAATTTAGTAATGCTGAGCTAAAAATATTGTTATTATTTATTCAGAACAATAATGATCCACAAGGATGTTAACTAAAAACATGAAATTTTTAAATTTCAGCAATCTACAACAAACGTTAACTTAACAAAAGTTAAATAAATTTTCAAACAACGTTCAAATAATTTTTAAATTGTTGTATATTAACCAAAAATAATCTCTACAATTATTGTTAGAAGCGATTTAGTGCAACAGTATTTCCTGCTTTTAATTAAATTACAGTTCGTATTGATGAATAGAATCGCAAATTATATACAACATAAACCTATAGATCATTATTTAATAAAAAAATTGTATTAATGTAAATGTCCAAGTGTCCACAGTATTTGTAAGTAAATAAACGTATTTGAATATATTTGTGGCGTGCGCGCAGACACAGAATACCAATTGTTGCAATATTGCATCCAAGTAATATGATATAAAAATGCAATACTGCCAATCTTGTTGATGAAGCATGATAGATATACAATGCGTTATGGTTTATTATAAGTTCACTCTAATCTATATTTCGGAAGTTAACAAGTTTAAAAATGAATCACCTTGTATATTAATTTAGAAGCAAGGTGTATAATCTTATAAGAAAAGTGCCATTGGAAGTATAACTGTGCCCTTATTATGTAGGTTGTATATAAAACATAATCGCTACATGGTTTAGGTGAAAATATTCAATTATGGACATGGCTGATTTATAACGGCGCACACGCTCTGTATAATATTGACTGTGAAGTTAAAATATATAAGGTTGTACGCTTAATGACGTGTTAAAAATGCTTGTTATCCTATGCTATTTTTATCATTTTTTTGTAAATAATCTGATATACACAAGAAATTAATCTGTCATATTTTAGTATTAAAAATAATTTAATGTGTGCTTTGCACATACATTATTTGTGTATTGATTTCTGCCATAAAACTTATTTCTAAATTTTATTGAGAAGTTAATTGCCATCTTAAGCTAAACTCGTTTTTTGTAACAGAACCTGTGGTAAATCGTTTCATAACTTACTCCAAATTCAGCTTGGATTGCGTTTATAATAATTAATAAGTAAATATATCATTAACAATTAAAAATATTTGCTTCATAGATTTATGTAGAACGTGCTAACATATATTAAAACAGTTAAACTTAATAGCATTAGCTAATTTCCTGCGTTTATTAATAGTTATTGAATTTGTATTTGTTGTGATTATATTTTCCACCCTGTCTAAGAAAAAAGTAGAATTTAATTTTGTCCTGCGTAAAACATAAAAGGATTCTAAATAAATATGTATTTTCATCACCATTGAAGCAGTCTGTATATATTTTTGGGGGTTTTGGATATGTCTATAGAATTTCTCTATTTTAATATTATTAATTGTTTTTAAAGATGGCCGATTACGTTTGAAACAATTAATATTCTCAAAAATACGTAAGCTGTCGCTGCTTGATTCCTACTTCTGTTGTAAGATAGGTATACAGCTTTCCTGATTTGTACAGTAAAAGTACAATTTTCATTATGTTGGCCACAATTACTGAACAATGCAAATATCTTTATGTGGCAAATTTCGACAGTAATATACGGTAAATGTAACGAAGGTATCGGCAGTTTAGAGGGACTTCCGGTTTAGCCGGAAATGTTAATCAACTTTTTTATTTTAAATTGTACACTCTGTATGTTTTTAGATATATCGATAGAAATCCTTTTTACGAGTTCAGTGATGTAGGTTTCTTGCCTTTATACTTAATAATTCTAGAGATATTGAACACAACCACTCAACAATATTGCGTTGTAATTTGTTTCATTACCTACTAGCACATGACAACAAAACAATAAAAACAAACGCAAATAATATCGCTTGAGAAGATGTTCAAAATGATTTCCATTTACTTCTTGGCTATAACCAAATCTGTGTACAAATCTTTTAACCAACCATTCTGAATCTCAATTCTTCCAAAACATTTTGACGTTCCGTATAAACTCTCTATTTTGAATCTTCCCAAACTATGAAATCTAATGGATTGAGGTCCGGAGAGCTAGCGGGTCATTCAATAAAGCCCCTGTGCCTTATCCACCTATTTGGCTTAAAAAATGCCGAACATTTAGAGCCAAATGGATAGGTAACTCCGTCCTGATGAAACCAAATACTATTAGGTAATTCTCATTTTACTTCAAGAGCAGAAACAGTTTAATTTTCTAAAACACCTACATTCCAATGTGTCAATAGTATAAGCTTAAAATATACTGCAAATTGAAGATGATAATAATGACTAGGGATAAGCTGTTTAGGCATTTGCCTTTGCATTTATTTTTCTAGATATAGCAAACACATATTCATAGTTATATTTATATACGTTTCATTACTATGGAATCCATGCATGTGAATATGAAAGTACATATAAATGCACATTTTTGTTTTTTACATATACAGGCTTACTACTACTAAAAATCCGGAATATAAAATATGCCTCAAATATCTCTTTAGTTTTTACATACTTTGAAAATTTAAAAATATGTGGTGTAAATATTCGATTTTATTAAGTTGAAAGAGTAATTAATAACTTTACCTGTATAAAGAGAAAATATCTAATAAGATACAGCACCCAATAGAGCTACATATACAGGTATATTGGTATATTTATTAAAATCTTTTGCATTATGCATATTTCGTCATATCATAGTCTGTAATCGTAATGGTAATTGTTTATATTTTTCATGGCCTACAAATCCTATATAAATCCTCATAATGACTCATCGTTCTCACTTCGATTTAAACCGCTTACAGAGGAACGAGTTTTGTTATAATCTGAAAATGATTACGCCTCCATGTAATATTAGTCGTGCGTGACGAATAGAGGAATAGATACTACTAGAATAATATTTTATGACAAAATGGAAGAAGGAAAGTTACTGCTAAGTAACAAGCTTTTAATTGCATCCTCACTGTTAATATCAGTTTTGGTAAATTAACTGGCAAATAGAAATTCTCCTGTTGTCTAACAATAAACGATTACAAGGTAACAGTTTATTTACTAAAATATCAGCAATATCGACCAGATTAGCATTATTTAAAAGAATTTAAGAGTACATATTTAAATAGCTGAAAAATTAAAGAAAATTTAAATACCTTAAACAAATAATAATAAACAATATTTTATTATGTTACGTACGAACCGTCGAGGCATTTCTACAGAATTTATGCAGGGGTTCGCAAGAAACGAAATGCTGCTATATCGAATATATAAGTGAAGATCCCTTTGTATTTTAATTTAAAAATATAGCAGAGATAAAATATTACGAGAAAATAAAAAAGTAATAATTATCTCAATATTTTTAGACAACTAATATTATTAACACCTTGAAAATTAATACTATACATATATATAATCAAAACCTTATTCTATCGTTAGGTGTTAAGGTAGTACAAATTAAATACAGTTCAGTTAATAATTACAATTATAAATCGTTCTAAATTAAATTAAAGTTAATTATAGATTCTCCTTGTCCATTCTTTTCTATTTTTTGCCAATCTTCTTCCTTTGTTCCAAGTCAGTCTTTTTTGTCTTAAGTTCTCTACTACGTCTTTGTCCCATGATTTCCTTGTTCTTTTCCTATACGATCTTGCCTCCCAAATTCGGTTTGTTGTTCTTTCTTCCCCCATCCGTATTATGTGTCCAAACCATCTTAGTTGTCGTTTTATGCTTTCCAGGATCGACTCTACTCCCAATTCTTCTCTCACGGTATCATTTCTGATCCCATCTCTTCTCGTTATCCCCTTTACACCACGTAGGTAACTCATTTCCATGGACTGAATTTTACTTTCCATTTGTTTCGTTAGAACCCAGCTTTCACTTCCATATGTTAATATCGGTTTAAATATGGATTTGAACACTGCGATTTTCGTTTTCTTGGATATTTCCTTTTACCTTACGAATGCGTTACTTAGGGAGTAGTATATCTTGGCCGCACTTTCCAGTCTATTATTTATTTCGGCATCCATTTTCCCATTCTTCTGTACCTTCACTCCCAAATACTTAAATGATTCTACTTGTTCAATCTCTTGCTGATTTAGTTTTATTGTTATATCTACGTACTGTTTTCCTATCACCCTCACCTTAGTCTTCTCCGTGTTTATTTTTAAATTTCTAGCTAGTAGAACGTTCTTCCAAGTTTGCAGGTTATGTTGCAAGTCTTGTTTGTTCTTTGCGTATATCACCAAATCGTCAGCAAATACGCTTTCAGCTATTTCGGTCGTTTCCATGTTCCTGAATCCTATTTTCAATTTCTTAATATTTCCTTTTAATTCTTTCATTACGTCGTCCATTACTAGGTTGAACAGGGCCCGGCTAATGACTCCTCCTTGTCTCTTAATCTCTCTTTCGTTTTGAACTCTTCTGATTGTAAATTCCCTGTTTTCACAATATTTCTTGTGTTTTGGTATAGGCTCTTTATACATTGTGTCAATTTTCTGTTTACCCTTCTCCTATTTAACCTACTCCACACTGCATTTCTTGGGACGCTGTCAAACGCCTTTTCTAGGTCAATGAAGGCTACAAATATATTTTCAGTGGTAGACTTTTCTATGAATTGCTTTATCACGAATATGTGCACTCCTGTGCCTTTCCTGAATCCACACTGTGCGTCCTCAAGTTGGGTTTCCGTTGCCTTCGTTAATCTCCCTACCAGTATCCTCTCATAGATCTTTGCTATTATAATAGATAGCATGGTGATTCCTCTATAATTTGAGCAGCCCCTTCTATGAAAATTAATACTGATTGACGATAATAATAACAAGATCGTGGTCGATGATAATATCACGGTTGACGTTGTGGTAGCCGACTTTGTGATCATGGTCGACGTTGTGATTGCCGACATTGCAAACAACACCTGTTGGCGTTGGGACATCAGCGAAACAGTTGACGTTGTGATCACTGTCGTCCTTGTGACTAGATAAACTAGTCGACGTTGTGATCAGGGTCGACGTTGTGATAACTGGAACCTATTCGACATTGTGATCACGGCCGACGTTGTGATAATTCAAGATATAGGGTCGACGTTGCGATCAGGTGCCGAAAAATAATAAAGTTAAATCAAATATTTCAGTAGCTTTAATTAAAACTTAAAATCCTCCGAGAATTGGTGCTTTCGTAGATTCTTTTCGAGATGTTGATTTTCAGTTTTACGGGCTATTTGACATTTTCGATTACATTCGATCTAAAACAGTGTAGTACAACTAAGAACTGAAATATTTATGCTTATGTGATACCTTGTATAGTTATATAGAATAGAATACTATAATTGATTTAAAACATGTCACAAATTTAAGCATTACCTAAAATGCAATGATAAAACCGTTTGCAGCTCGTATTAAGCAGGCATAGCGATACAAATTGGCATGTAGACCAGGAATATTTTATAAACATAGCGCTTAGGAAAAATAATTCTCGAAACCCAGTCCTTTATTTCAGTTGCAAGCCTTCAGATTTTTTTAGGTAAATTATCTTTGGAGGCAAATATTTTCACACAGGCTGTATACGGTTAAACCTTTTTTTGTTGTTTCCGGGTCGAGTAAACCTTATACGTGTGGAAACAACACAGTAAACAATGCAAATCCAAATATATGCTTCGTAAACGTTGGTTATATCCGGAATTTCATAGACGCCAAACTCGTTTTAACTGGGTTGAACTGTAGTTACATATTATATTGTGTATTGGTGTTTCTGCAATCCCAAGGTAATTTAACAAATTATTTGGGCAATTTGCAACTTCCCGATGGCTTAATGCGACCTTGTATATGTTTAAGTATATTAAATGTTAAAGATGGTATTTCCAGTTTAATAATGCTTTAGGACTTCTTAATTGGTATGATCCTAAAGTCATTACAAGGTTGATAAAATATTTACGAAAGAACAACGGAAGGAGCCAAACAAATAATCCTCTTTTTCATGATCTTATTACAACCTTCGCAAGCTTTCTGAAATGCAATAAACAATATGTGTCTTAAATAAATAGTCCAGCAATTTCTGATTATCTTAATATTACAGCAACTTTTATTAAACTTTTCTTGCGCAGTTGCTACAAACATAGGAAAAAACCGAAGAACCACGCACCTTCGAAGATCTTAGGTTTCTCCTCGAATGTACCTAAAAATAGTTTGTTTAAGTAACCTTTATTATAATGTCTAATTTGTATGTACTAACAAATTGCAAATGTGCATAAAATGTACACTTAAAGTTAAATATACGTATGCAACTATAGTAGCGTATATTCTTCTTCGTATTTTTAAGATGCAGATGTAAAAATAGTTTTGGGTACTCAAATAATAAGTGAACTGATTATTTGCAAGTAATTCAAAATTCTCTTTTACCAGACATCGGCGCCAACCTCTTAAAACATTTTTTGAAGCTCAATTTTGCTGAAATTGATTTGTAATTTACACAATTCACGCAAATAATATACGTACATGCCCAACTGTGCATTATGTTGTTAATATATGGAAATATACGACACCATAGCATTTTCAAATATGAGCTCAATTCGGATATGCAATGGATATTTTTTCGCGGTCTAGTTATTACTCATTTGTAGAAGAATTAGAACATCCTGTTTCGTAATAAAAGAAGTATTTTTTTAATACGTATTAAAAGAATACTTCTTCTACAGTGCATGCCGCTTCGTAGAAGCACAGATATTGTTATCATTCGGGTACTGTTATAATATCCGCGAAGAACCGACCGGACGTATACGACAACATAGGAAAAACATCGTCCATAGTGACTTCGGTTGATGTTATCAATTATTCATTAGAATTGTTATTGTTCACGAGCAATAACCATGTTCGCATGTTTTTTTGTGTGTATTTTCAAGCTCGATTGGTACTGCACCTCTCTCTCATAAGCCTACAGGCAGGTTGGCAGCAGCTAACTCGATTCTATTTTAACACTTTGTAATTGTTGAGGTAAAAATAATGGAAAAACTTGTTACAATTAAAGTAAAGCAAGAGAAAATGTTTCATTAGTCTTAGCAGAAAAAAATCTAATACAGAAAATTCATGTATGACTAAAATTTGGTAAAACCTATAAAACAAATATAATATATAAAAAAATCATATATGCAATGTAAATTATATGTAAATGCATATTTTTGCATTAGCTTTTACTTTAATACCATGCATTCTTGTGAACATAATGGAAGTACTTGTTATAAACTAAGGAAAGAAAGAGAAAATTCCTTAGACTTAGCAGAAAAAATCGAATCAAGAAAATTAATATGAGTGGTAAAAGGTGGTAATATAAAATACTCATAATACAAACACATATAGGTAAATAACTCAGGAATGCATGCTAAATTATATGAAAAAACCTATTTTTCTATTAAATTTTACGTTAATATCCAAGCACAACAAGTTCTTCGTAGTTTTAGCACCAAGAAATTCATGTATTCGACTACATTTTGGAAAAAGTAGAAATATAACATTAACAGAAAAGAAATTGAAATTAGAAAATGCAATTAATATTTGGTAATATAAAATATCTATAATACAAAAAAGAATAAATAAATCATGCATGTAAGCTAAATTATATGCAAGTGCATATTTTTCCATTATCTTTTACTCAAATACCATGCATTTTTGTGAAAATAATGGTAAAGCGAGTTTCAAATAAAGAAAAGAAAGAGGAAATGTTTGGCTTAGCCCTAACAGAAAAAATCGAAACAAGAACATTCATACATATGAATAAAAGTTAATAATATAAAATACCCATATTATAAATACGTATAAATAAATCATGCATGTAAGCTAAATTATATGCAAATGCATATTTTTCCATTAGCTTTTTACTCAAATACCATGCATTTTTATGAAAACAATGGTTAAGCGAGTTACAAATAAAGAAAAGAAACAGGAAATGTTTTGTCTTAGCCTTATCAGAAAAAATCGAAATAAGAACATTCATACATATGAATAAAAGTTGATAATATAAAATACCCATATTACAAATACGTATAAATAAATCATGCATGTAACCTAAATTATATGCAAATGCATATTTTTCCATTATCTTTTACTCAAATACCATGCATTTTTGTGAAAACAATGGTAAAACGAGTTACAAATAAAGAAAAGAAAGAGGAAATGTTTTGCGTTAGCCTTAGCAGAAAAAATCCAAACAAGAACATTCATACATATGAATAAAAGTTGATAATATAAAATACCCATATTATAAATACGTATAAATAAATCATGCATGTAAGCTAAATTATATGCAAATGCATATTTTTCCATTAGCTTTTTACTCAAATACCATGCATTTTTGTGAAAACAGTGGTAAAACGAGTTACAAATAAAGAAAAGAAAGAGGAAATGTTTTGCCTTAGCCTTAGCAGAAAAAATCCCAACAAGAAAATTCATACGTATGATTGAACGTTGGTAATATAAAATACCCATATTACAAATACATATAAATAAATCATGCATGTAAGCTAAATTGTATGCAAGTGCATATTTGTCCATTAGCTTTTACTCAAATACCTTGCATTTTTGTGAAAACAATGGTAGAGCGAGTTGCAAAGAAGGAAATTTATAGATTATATAGCCTTCAACTTACTTAAATATACACACATAAGTAACAGTACACTACAATTTTAAAATATGGAAATATATGCACTATAATATTTTCGTTAATTAGTTTTTTATGATTTAATTCCGATCGATGAAAGAAATGGAACACTGTTTTATAAAATAGACAAGGATTTTTTGAATGCCGTATTTATAGTTTTAAAATATGAGAATATATGCACAATAAAATTTACATAAAAATAAGTTTTTATGATATGATTTTCATATATGGTAAAATATGATATGTATGAATTAAATTATAGGCAAACGCATATTTTTATAACTTTACTTATTAAGCTTTTGAGGAAGATATAGAATACCCTGTTTCAAAATAAGGAAAACATTAATGCGGTCTCAAATCAAATTATAACAAGTTCTTCATAATTTCGTCACGAAATGCATTATACAGGGTGTCTCAGAAAGAATGAGCCAGCGTTTAGTCATAGATTCTTTAGGTTAAAATAAACCGATTAAACTTAATATACCTTAGGCAGAAAGTCCTTCCTTAAGAAGTTATAGGGCCTTAAAGTTAAATTTTTTATTATTTTTTTTCATTAGCCAGAGTTGACCATAAGAGGCACTTAACCTACCACTGAAATTTTATTTTAGCTTTAACTTTGTTATTAGTGGCCATTTTAAAATTTTATGTTATTTTCTGAAAGAGAATTAAAAAGTACAAAAATAAGGTACTCTTAGTTCATACACGTAAAGGCAACCGTTTGCCTTAAAATGCTTGTCCCAAGTTTTGGGTTGTCGTTACGACGTGCAATTAACAGGTAGCCATGATCGCAAAAACAATGGGTAGTGGTTGTGACCTACAATAAAG
>JABXWE010027637.1:0-36840 GCA_014611495.1 Limonius californicus
TATGGCTTGTCAACGTGGGGCATTTATATTATTTATTTATTCAAATAATACATAGCAATATATATATATATATATATATATATACAGGGTGTCTGCTAACATGTGTCTCAAAATTTGGAGTCTGGTTCTACCCTTCAAAACAAGTAAGAAACGTTTAATAAACTATGTCCGGAAACCAACGCCGCCCGAGATGTAGCACTTTTTTGAAAGAAAATAAATAGTGTAATTAAGTACTTTTTATTGGAGCTTAATAAAGTAGGCTGTTTTTAATATTTGATTCACGTTACAAAAGATGTTCGAAGTGTCGTCCATTGGCTGCTATGCAAACATTAGCACGACGCATCAATGATTGTCTTACCCGTTCAAAGATACCTGCATTGTTTCGTATTGTTTGGCAAGCCTTTTGAACTCTTTCTCGCAATTCTTGAACATTATTTACAGGAGAGGCATAAACCAATTGTTTTAGATATCCCCATAAAAATAAATCCAAGGGGTTGGCATCAGGAGAGCGGGCAGGCCATGGCTTCGGTCCACCTCGACCTATCCATCTTGCAGGGAATTGCTCGTTAAGGAACTGGCGAGCTGTAATGCTGAAATGCGGTGGGAGCGCCGTCATGCATGAACCACATGTGCCTTCTTATTTCTAAGGGAGCATCTTCTAGTAATTCTGGAAGAGAGTTTTCTAAAAAATCTCGGTATAAAGGTCCCGTCAGTCAGTTAGGCAACAAGAAAGGACCTATCAGAAAATCACCGATGATGCCCGCCCAAACATTTATGGAGAACTTGTGTTGATGTCTAGATTCCATTATGGAATGGGGATTCTCGTTGGCCCACACATGAGTATTGCGGAAATTAAATATTCCATCTTTGGTGAATCCCGCTGCTTCATCTGTGAATAATATACGAGAGAGAAATTGTGGATTTTCAGCATCCATCCTCAAAAACCCTTGAAAAACATTTCTTCTTGGTTGGTAATCTGTCAGTTGCAGACCTTGCACACGTTGTACGTGATACGGATAAAGCATCTGATCATGTAATACGTTCCAAACAGTGCATTTACTGACTCCCTCTGCTGCAGCAATTCTCCGAGTGCTCGTCCCAGGATTTCTAGTGATGATATCTAAGATTCTCTCCTTTAACTGCGGAGTACGAATCGACTCATACTACCAGGATCAACAGTACTTTTTGAAAATGATCCGTGGTCCCTTAGGCGTTGATCGAGACGACTGAATGTTTTATCACAAGGAATTCGACGATTAGGAAACGTTTCATGGTAGATACGACGTGCCCGTCGCCCACTACCATAAGCACGGCCGTAACACAAATAAATACATGTCAGCCATCTCCGCATACGTGTAATCTTCAGCCATTACAACAAGAGCAAACCTAATTTAATGCGACACATATGACTGACAAGCACATGCTAAACTTAAGTGAATTGTTATAACCAGAGTCCGGACTAGTGGGACTTATCTTTAAAAAAAGTGCTACATCTTGGGCGGCGTTTGCGGACACAGTTTATTAAGCGTTTCTTACTTGTTTTGAAGGGTAGAACCAGACTCCAAAACGACGACAACGACGAGATAAAAGAAAAAGAAAATGTGGAGGAAAAACCACACCAGAATGGCGACCTGGAATTCTAGAGACCAAGAAATTATAACCGAGATAGAGAAAACAATATAGAAATATGCGCATTAACCGAGACCAAGAAAAACTGAATAGGAACAAGACAATACAATCAATACATCTTAATATATAGTGGCGTTAGTCAGAAAAAGAGAGCGAAAGAAGGAGTGGCTCTGTTAATACACGAAAAATGAAAAAAAAAAAAAACGTAATAAACATATAGTATATATCCTAAAGAATACAAAAAGTGACAATCATAACCAGCAAGCATAAACTACACATACTATCCGTATCTGCTACAGAAGAGGGAAAACCTATTCAAGACAAAGAGTTTTACGAAGAACTTAACAACGAAATAAGTCAAATACCAGAAGAAGACATGATGCTGATGATGGGAGATATGAACGCGAGAATCGGAAATGAGGTGGTGATGGAATTAAACAGAGAGGAAGTGTTAAATAGAAATGGCGAAATGTTAATACAAACCAGTGCAGATAATAACCTGAGAATATGCAACACCTATTACGAACTACAACCATAATATAAATATATCTGGTACAACACAACAGGACAAAATTCCATGATTGACTATATTACATGCAATAGGAAAATACGACCCTGACAAGTATTAACAATAAGAACATTAAACGCGGTGGACATCGGCGGGGATCATTTCCTACTACTAACGAATATTAGTGTACCAATAGAGAACTGCAAAAAGAAGCAGACACGAAATAATGAAAGAGTAGAAAAATTGAAAATAGTATTAATGGACGGTGCAACTACTAAAGATCTCTATGAACGAAGACTGTCAGAGAAAATAAAACAAAGAACAATAAGAGAACAAGATAATGTCGACGAAGCTTGGCAAAAATTAGAAGCAAATATTTTGGAAAGTGCCGAGGAAGCATTGGGAAAAAGATTACTAGGACATCAAAAACCCCCTGGTTTACTGCAGAAGTAAAGGAGCTGGCTAAGGAAAAACGACGAGCGTCCACACAATACAACGCAAATAAAACACCAGACACTTACTCAACATACCGAGCAATACGAAACGAAGTAAATGGAAAGATAAAGAGAATAAAAGAAAATTACTGAGAGAGATTTTTAAAAAGCATCGAAAGTGATTTCTACGGCACAAAAGAAAGCCAGTTTGACGAGTAATTAAGAAACACGCGAGTGGATCTGAAAGAGTATGCAGAAGTAAACAATATTAACTTAGAAAAGTGGCAGACTTTCTTCCAAGACCTATATAAAACAGTCGATACAGAAAACGAAATCGAACAACCAGAAAATATGATAATAATACAAGAAGAGCAGATAATAGAAGCAGAACAAGTTAAAGAAACTGTTATTAAGAAATAGAAAATTTGCTGGCACTAACGAAATATATAATGAGCTTTTAAAATATGACGGTGATACGCTAATCCGTGAGGTAACAAAACTATTAGGAACAATCTTTAGCACCCAGAAAATACCTGATGCCTGGAGCACGGCACTATTGACCCCAATATATAATAAGGGGGATTAAAAGGCACCTACTAACTACCGGGGAATGACATTGCTGGATACCACACTAAATTGACAACGAAAATAATAGCCAACAGAATAACCACCACACTAACCTTAGCTTACGAACAGCAAGGCTTCAGCAAGGGACAATCCTGCGTAGACGCCATTTTTGTCATAAAAAAAATAGTTGAGAAATCTCTGGAGTTCAATAAAACTGCGTATCTGTGTTTCATAGATTTTGAGAAGGTCTTTGACCGAATATTACTGAAAGATGTCATAAACGTATTAAGGCAAAGAGGAATGGCTTAAGAACTAATCAAACTTATTAAGAATATTTACACAGAAATTAAAGTAATAATTAAAGCTAATGAGAAATACTCCGTTCCCATAAAAGTTAACGCAGGAATCAGACAAGGAGACTCACTAAGTCCCCTGCTCTTCAACATCTTAATGAATAACATAATAGAACAAGTAAAAACACAACAAGTATAAAAATGCTCGATGCGGACATGAAAATAGTTTGCTGTGCTGACGATGCAGCGCTGATCGTTGCAGGAGAAGATCAATTACAACGACTACTACAAAAGACAATGCAGGCTTGCAAAACGTATAACATGAAGATTTCAACAAAAAAGACGAAATGTATGACATTAAGTAAGGAACCGATGCGGTGTAAACTACAAGCAGAAGAAGATATAACGGAGCAGGTGTCGTCCTTTAATTATCTTGGAATAAACATGTCAAGCTATAGAATACTCAAAGACCACGTAAAGCCCAAGCAATAAAAGCATGTAGAGTGTCGAGAGCGCTGAATAGAGTCATCTGGGGCAGCAAATATCTAAATACTGAGGTTAAAAACAGGGTTTATAAGACGATAGTACGCCCCGTATTAGCATATACAGCAGAGACGCAAGGGGGAACGCAAACACCAAACAAATAATGGAGACGGAAGAGATGAAAACCTTGGGAAAGATGGTTGGTAAAACTAGACTGGACCGAGTAGGAAGCGAAAACGTAAGAATGCAGTTCCACATACAGCCCATAAATGAGTGGATTAAAACGAGGATGGAATGGAATGATCACATCTCCAGGATGGCAGAAACCAGAATTGTACGAGCCGCAAGAGACAAATTGCCATTAGAAAGGAGATCACAAGGAAGACCAGCAAAACGATGGTGGGTGTCCTTATAAATTGGAAAGAACAGGCAGTAGCCTATACGGAAGAAAGAAATACTTCGTATTATCCAATGTAATCTGTATTTACTTTAATGCACTTATTGCAATGCTCTACAAATTTTTGCTGATTTGAGTATTTTTTACTATCTTATATGTCCTAAAGTCGGTTCCCTTTCACAACCATTTTCATTTTAGGAGAGAGAAAAATGTCTGCTAGACAAATTAGGTGAATAGAGTGGATGATAGATTTTAACAACGCAGCGAGGTATAATAAACGACTTCACAAAAATGCAGAATGGGCAGGTGCATTATCATGCAATAGGAACCAACTACCTTCTTTTCTTAATGATGTCCGCACTAGAGAAATGGGTTGCAATAATCTCTTGATCACATCAACGTAGAATATTCTATTCACTATTTGTCCTTCAGACTTTATAGATTACACCTTGCCTGTGGAAGAAGGTTTTGTTCTTGGATTTTTGTTAACTGCTCTTTCTGAGTCTTAATGATAATTTTGTAATTCACTGCACGCTCTGTCGTTTCGTCTCAGGCTCGTATTAAAATACTTACGACTAAATCACAAGTGAAAATGTAGTTAAGGAAAATTGGATTGGTGCTACCAGTTTGAATGAAACATGCGGCAGATGCAACTCTTTTCTGTTGCTCATCCATAGGAATTTACGGGACGAATTTTGAACAGATCTTTCTCTTTTGCGATTCATGTAAAAATTAGTCGTATTGTCTCCTTGTAGATGTTCAATTAATTTACCATTATTGGAAGGAACATTAGAAGATTTTCGTGCATTTCGAAAGATCGACGGACGAGCGTGTTAACCTAAAGTCGACCTAAATATCCATTGAAACACAGGTAGAACTTAAGGTGTTATAACTATTCAACCTTTCATAAATTTTTGTTGCAATAATCTCTAAAATACAGCTATATTTAAAATTTACTCGTTTCTCCATGACGATTTAGGGAAACACGATGTACGGCCTGCGTAGCAACGGGCTCTCGATTTTCGTTCAAAAGTTGAAAAGTTTCCCTTCGTAAGCTGTAATTGCCGATTAATGTTTTGTCTTTGCCTGACCCTGGGCGCTTTCTGCGAATTTCCGTCTCAAATCGTTCCAGAATTATTTCACCATATTTCGCAATCTTTTTGGCCAATGCAGGTTCGGTTGCGTTTAGATCTTCAGTCGGCCTTCCACCTTTTCGATGGGTATCCATCGCGTGTAGTTTCGTATCGCTGTTTTTCACCGTGGGGTGAACATAAGTATCGACAAATATAGGATTTAAAAAAACACGTTGGAATTTTAACCCTTGAAAGGTAATTCATTGCGAATTCGCCGATCGCCTTTGGCGGATTATTATCGAGCCCACTTGTCGTTCCTGTACATGTGCCGTTGCTGCGATTGGGTAGGTTGTACAGCGAAAATTTCGTCTCGAAATTTCCCGAACATCGTCTACCTTTTTTTTCGGACCGGAAAACACCTTAGACTGTGCCTGAAGATTTTCCTGTATCTTGAAAACACTCCAAAATTGTACCTGTCTCTCTCTACCCCATCCACCGAAAGCCAAGGTAAACGAACTAGTTTTTGTGTTGCGAAAAGAAAACTTTTAAGCGTTTAACTTTCAAAATTCAAGGCATTGAACCCTTTTTTTATGCGACAAAAAGCGACCTTGAGACGTCGTTTGTTTTTTTACGGTTAATTGTAAAAAGCAATTACATATTGTATTATTCTTGTAAAATCCGGCGCCACTGCCCACGTAACTTTGTTGAAAGATTTAAATAAAGTACGCCAGGGGCGGCGAGTTCCTTTTCTTGAACGTTCAATTAATCGTTTGTTGTATTGAACTATAATATCACCATTTGCTGTCATTTTTGTATTGTCGTTTATTTCCAATAGTTTAATTATACGTGTTTTGAAATGTATTACATTTTTATTATTGTATATTTTGTATTTGCGTGTGCATGAAACAGGAGAGAGACACAATAAAGGTGAGTTCGATTCCCTTCCACGAGAACCTGCAATCAGCAGTAATTTGGAAGGTGGCGCCCCTTAATTTCGCCATACCCTGTACACAACTAGAAAGATTTCCTCCCGTAAGCGGTTTCCGTGAACTCCCCCTACTCCTCTGAGCTAAGCTGTAGGCCTTTTTCCACCTATCCTGTTGCGGGTCGACGAAAAAGCTCGTTTGGCCCGTAACAAGATTTTGGTGATTACTACGGAGCGGCAATTAAAGTATGACTTTAATTCAGATGGAGTGGCAGAATCAAATTAACATAAGAAATGTTTAAAATAGTATTTACGTTGATTTAAATGCTTCATGAAAAAGTTTCGCTAATTATTTGTTAAACACTCTATGTATATTTTTATTTTTAAATTATCTTTTCAGGGGAATACTTTCTTCAAGTAATATTATACTTAAGAATGTTGTATTTACTCAACCTGAAGCTTTTCTTCTAGAGAAGACTATCTTCCTTATATTTCTATATACATTAATTTTCCATACTCAGCTTTTCCTTTTTTACATAACCTCGCTGTTCTTTTTATGAAGATCCTTAATCTCTACATCTTTTATTTATGTTCCCAATTTTTCATTATTATTCAACATCTGCGTACTCCACCATTTTATTTTGTAAATTCTTGTGTTCTTTTTAGTTTTTGTGTTGTTAAAATTCTCTGCATTCTTCTTTTAACCATTCTTATTTTTCTTAGTCATTCTGTACCTCTTATTCTACTAATACAATGCGAAATCTCTCTTCCTAATACAACAGTGTTTAAACTTTCAAATCGGCAAATCTTACATATATTCTAATTTAATTTACATATTGTAAAATACTTACTTTAATTTTTAACAATAGCTGTAAAAAAATCTTAGAAAACTAAAGCCATCTGTTCAAGAATTGCGCTCACGTCTATCGTAAAACCTTAATTTTTAAAGTTGATAGTCGACATCAGTCCATTTGTTCTTAATAACCTATTAAAGGTAATGAATACTTATTAAAAGCGAATACATTATGCTCCAAATTGCATCACGTAGAAGTGAACAATATCTTCATCGCACTAAAGGTGGGTGGTCAACCAGTTCGTCATTTCACGATGCGTTTTTATAATGCCCAGCCATGCCATTAAGCACAATTTCGATAGGGAGTGCAGATAAAATTGTGACTCCGGCTAATCGAATAATAGCGTTTTCGTATTAAGATAACGAGGATGTGCACAAAGGCTATTGAATCTGCATACAGAGACGTGTCTTCAACGCTTTTGTATCACCTTGGATCAGCACTAAGAAGAACTTGATACAGTTACACTGTGATTGTTAGCCCAACTCACGAAAAGGTCAGCTAAAAATTCGAATTAAAAAAAGTACAAGAGTTGAATGTTTTGTGGGCAAAAAATTTGTTCTTCCACCAAAAGTAATTATTAAGGTAAATTAAAAGCTAATTGGGTTGCCTTTTAAAAGAGGTAACAGTAGCTGTTAATGTCAGGTTGCACGAGAACCTCTCGGCTAAAATGAGAAAACTTGTTGTGTTTAATAACGATCAGTAAAAATACAAAATGAATGATGAAGTTATGGTTCAAGAGGTGTAAACCTTAATCGAAATATCATACTTTCTATGGAACACGATCATGCTAAATTAATCTAAGATCCATAGTGTGGTATGACGTTTTGTTTTTGTTGCTGTTCTTCAATTACTTTATTAAATATCACCTTAAAATGATTGCACGTCAGTTGCTCTTCCATATATTCGTTGAAACAGTAACTATTACAGTTTGTAAGTTGTGATATAAGCATCCGTTTAGAAAACGATTGTAGTTTGGGAAATTACCTAAAATTTGTATACAGAAAACTCTAAAAATGTTGAATTATTTCTTTCCATTTAAAACCGGTAATATTTTACATGTAAATGTCGTCTAGTCGTCAAATAGCTATGAAAGTGCAGTGTAATCAATCCATAGTTATTAGACTGATAAAAAAATGTTCTGAGACGGGAAAAAATAAAGATTAACCCCGCAGTGGCCGCCGAAAAAGAACATCAGAGAGTGACAACAGTATATTGCGGAGGACGTGCCTGGCAGACAGAAATTCGACAGATTTTACTAAAATATGGTTGGAAGCTACTGGTGTAAGTGTACTTCTACTGTAAGACGGAGACTTCTTAAATCTGGACTTAGGGGTTGCAAAGTCCGGAAGAAACCCCTCGCATTGGAAAAACAAAAGTTCCACCGTTTGAGATGGACAAACGATCATCGCCATTGGGCCCCAAAGCAGTGCCAGAAGGTATTATTTATAGTGGTGTATCTACCTTGAACATTAACAATCATGCTGGAAACACATATGTTAGAAGATTTATCACAACAGTGTGTTCTGTCAACAATTAAACATACTACCTCTGTCATGAGATGGGGCTGCATGTCTGCTAAAGGTGTTGGTATACTATATGTTGTATCTTGTTATGGGCCAAACGAACTTTTCTGCCGACCCGTAACCGGATAGGTGGAAAAGGCCAGCAGCTTAGCTCAGAGGAGTAGGGGGAGTTCACGGAAATCGCTTACGGGAGGAAATCTTCCTAGTTGTGTACAGTTGTGCAGAATGGGTCAAAATTAGTGGGCGCCACCTTCCAAATACAGCTGATTGTAGGTCCTCGTGGAAGGCAGAGAGGCCAGCAGCTTACGGGAATCGGACTCACCTGTATTGTGCCTCCCTCCTGTTTACAAAGCTTGCAAAATTCATGCACACACAAATACAGAATGCACAATGAAAAAAGAGACAGTAAATTTTAAAACACATATAATTAGATTATTGGAAATGACGATACAAAAATGACGGCAAATGGCGTTTTTACAGTTCTATAATACAAGCAATTGATTTGAACGTTCAAGAAAAAAAAACCTTGCCGCCGCTGGCGTACGTCATTTACATTTTCCAAACAACTACGTGGCCAGTGGTGCCGGAGCTTACAGGAATAACACAGTATATATAAAAAAAATTACTCTTTACACTTTGGAGTACACAAAAAAAGGACAATCGGTGACTGAAGGTCGCTTCTTGTTGCATAAAAAGAAGGTTCAATTACTTAAAATTTTACAACCTCACGCAAAAAGGGTTCTTTCTTCACAGCACAAAAAAAAACTAGTTCTTTACCTTGACTATGGGAGTAGCAAGATGGAGACAGGCACAATGTCGAAGTATTTTCCAGATGCAGGTACAGTCTGGGGGCTATTTTCAGTTCCGGGAAAAAGGTAGACAACTTCTTCAGGAAACTTTAGGACGAAACATTGGTTGGTACGCCCCTGGGAATTAGACTATTTCCAACGGGGTCGGTTGACGTTGCGAGCGATGAGAATTTCAGACGATTGCAACACAAACCACAACTCTAACAATCACAAGTTCACGGGTTTAATACGCTTATATCCGATCTGAGATCGAAGGAACAATTGCACTTAATTGTCCGTACACCAGGGCTTTACACTGCTAATTTTTATTTAAATCCGCCTTGGTCGAGATAATAATTGCCTATAGCATTCTACGATACGATAGAACTAAATATAGCAGGAGCCGCGAATAAACCCGATTTACCTAAAACGTCCGTCTGGACCCAAAGTTTATGGCCTACTTTACTTTATCTACGGCCCCCGTACGGGCGACCGGAATCATCGAAGAAGTAAAATTGACTGCCGAACTAACGCGACGCAAACCTACATTTCCCCCAAGATTGCAACATGTCGAAATATGGTGAAATGATTCTAGAACGAAAATAACACGTGTGACTTCCGAGGGTCAACACAGAATCCCAAGAATTGCTTTTGAACGGCAAATCTATCTTACAAAGGTAACTTCGAAATTGGCCTTGTCATAAATCAATCTTTAAAAACCAAATAGCGAAAACTGTTAACAACATACAAACGGCTATTAAAATAGAATTTTGATTACTATGAAGCCGCAATTAAAGTATGGCTCTAATCCAAACAGAGTGGCACAATTTAAATGAATATAACAATCTGGCATGATGAATGCAACCAAATACATTGACGTCCTACAGGAGAAGATGCTGCCTAGTGGAAAAGAGTTATTTCCTGACAAAATCTATACCTCTCAAGATGATAATGCTCCTTGCCACAGAACAAAGCTTGTTCAATCTTGGATGTCTACCAATAAAGTTAAAAGAATAGACTGGCAAGCACAATCCCTGGACCTAAATCCTATAGGAAACTTATGGCAGAGGATTTCTAACATTATTTCAAGAAAAAAGCCCACAAAAAAGTGGAATTAATCGAATTCCTAATTGATGCCTGATATCGCTGCATTACGAAGGAGGAATTACAAAAGCTGGTGAATTCCATGACAGAAAAATGTAAATTAGTTTTTAAAAACGCAGGATAGTCTATTAAGTACTAAAACAGTTTAAAATTAGTGTGTATTGTCTTAACGTTTAGGTGAAGACTAGGTTATTGTATATAATCTACAATTGTTCTGTTTCTGAATAAATTTTATATATATCGAACTGTTTCCGTTTTTTGGGATGTTGTAATTAGTATTGTGTTTAACTAACTACCTGTACTATATTTGCAATGATGAAATAAAAAATAATTGAAGAAAATGGGCTTAAACTGTAATTTATCTTACTTGTGCAACTGATGCAGAACTTTTTCACACCACTTTTTAATACCATTCTAGATTATAGATTAGCCGGCGTTGTCCAAGTCCAATTTGGGTCTCTCCATTTCGACCTGTTACAATCTATTATCAAACACTTCACTTCACTTCCGGTCGGATATAATATCCACTGAGCTTATCGAAATATTGAAACCTTTGCAAACAAAATGAACTGCTGTTTCGGTAGATGTTTTACAGAGTCAAAATAGAATGCCTTCGGCAATGCTTATTATGTTATAATAAATTAGTAGGTAATGTTAGAAGTTAGTCAGCAGGCAGATTTTCCATTTTAGCTACTGATTATTGAGTTAGAGCAACTTGGCGCTCTTTTCACTGAATAATAGATTTCTAATCTTTCTAATCTAAAGATTGGACTAATGAAATAGTCTGTTCTGGAAAAGCACATTTTCTATGGCGTCTTTATGTCCTAGCATCCTCATCAGGGTTACCATGCTGTTTCTTGCCAGCTGCTTAACAGTTTGTAAACATTCCCACATAACTTCAAATTCAAAAGTATAAGAACTCAAATATAGGTTCTAGCATTAATATAACTTCTTCTTAGACATAAAGATTCTCTGAGTACTAGCATCTATGGCATGCGAGATTATCTCTATGCCAACAACATTGTTAATTTTGGATCTGTCTGTGTAGCAAATTGATACTTTTTGTAACCTCTGTTTGGCGGAATAATTAATTCAAATAGTGACTTATGGTTGAACTTTCTTGAAATTAGTATGTTAGTTGGTTTATATAGTGGCTCCTGTTGAAAACAATTTAGATTTTGTGCCCAATAAAGTTGCTAGATCTACTCGTAATTTCTTCTTTAACTGCATTCTGAACACTTTGCCAGATAGTCTTTGCTGTGGGTTTGCTTATTGTTTATTGTTTAATTGGGCAAATTATGAGAGTTTGCGATTATATGGAGGTACAGTCCAGGTTTTCAGTAGACTATTAGTTGACCTACGCTTCCTGCTAGTGTTGCAGTTCTTCTCTGTAGAAATATCAATATGATAACTAAAGAAGTATGGCTTGCTTTTGATAGCCACATTTGTGTCTCAAACATCTGGACAACCCTCCCACTGTACACAGTTTCTAGCTAATTTTTATATTTCGTTTTTCAAGAAGTAGTAGGTAGAACTTGCAGTATTTCTTTGAATTGTCTTTCATTATACTACCAGCTCTTAACAGTTAGCTATCTGAATAATTCGCTTGATAATTTTCGTTTATAGGTTACAGTACACCGATCGGTTTCTCTTCAGTCTTTTCTCGGTGGATTTTAAATTGTTAATGGTTAGTTTTCGGGCTTTCGGGGACATATGCCCCTGAATAATTTAATATTTAAAGCGCTTTATCGATAGCACAACGGTTAAATATGGTACGACCGTATCAACAGGGTAAGGGGAGAGTAATAACCATGTATAGCATACCTTCCCAACGATATACACGTGGCAGGCCAAAATGATAGTGGAAAACGGAAACGCCAAGCAAAAACAAACATGGAAAGATTCATGGATGAGCAGAAAAGAATGACACAAAGGTGCTAAAAAACCAGGACAATCGTAAAATCTCAAGAAAAGAGAAGACGGAAGCAATAGGGAAAGCTTCAGAAACGTAAATTTAAACAGCTCGAACGTTTAATATTTCTTTATTTAATCAAGGCCGCTAATATTGTACACAGTCGTGAATTTTGTATCGTAGAAGTCCCTAAACGTGCAAATCTAAAAGATTCAGAAGTTTAATCATTCTGTCTCCGGTCAACACCAGTAACCTATATTCAGAAGTAATTCAGAAAGAAATAGTATATTTAAAGAACCTACAAAGTTTAATTTCTCTGTATCTAGTTAAGGTGAAGTGTAAAAGAATCACATCTGTTACCTCTTTTCTTCAATAGAAGCCAGTAATACTTTATACTTTCGTAAAAGATATTCAAAGGATGTTGCCAAAATGTTGTCTTTGGTACAGCCAAAGTCAATAATAATTTAGACTTTGCTACTTTACATGTTCTTATCTTCTTCTGCATTTCTAAGTCACCGATCTATACTTCAGAGTATTTGATTCTTCGGTTGTGGCTGCTTTGATCTGACTATCCCAACTATACAGGGTGTATCAGAAATAGGTAGGTAGGTGGTAGATTACAATATATATACAAACTAGAAAAATCATTTCTTTGGCAATGGGGCTCTTAAGATACTTATGAGAAAATAATAATTGTAAATTTGACCGAAAATTGTTTGAGTACCGCAGGATAATAACAAAAATTTGAGTTCAAAGATATGTTATGCAAAGGAGAGTAAGATAGAAATGCAAAAAAGTTTCTCATCACCACCTGCCACAAACCAATACTATTAGGTAATTCTTCCCAATTCCGTAGTTTATCACAAGCCAGACAATTTTTTACGTGTTTGCCACTTTGGATTTACTTTACAATTCGGTAATAACCTTCTGCAGCATTTTCTATATATCATCAGCAGTTCTCAAACAAAATTTTATTTTATTTCTTAATTCCAAAAAATAAACTTAATGATTTTTGAAAAATGAATAGTACCATTGAATTCTACTTTAGCCAATCTATCACTGGTTTAAATATTTGTACCTATTTGATACACCCGGTATTTGTAAAATGAAAAAGTTTGTAAACATTTTATCTTTATTTATCGAACAAAGTCCTCAGAGAAACCCCCAGAGCCCAACAAAATCGAGTATGTGAAATGGTTAACAGGTTTGTGGTTTAACTGTTTAACAAGTCGAAGCAGATTTCGAAATACCGATATAAAAATACCGCAAATGAATTCTTTAATAGGGAACTACCGATTTTAGAAGTAGTTTTAACTAAAAATGGAAGTATAAGTGGCTCGGCTGAATGGAAATATAATGGGATGGATGTATCATTATGTGGCGTCGTTATCGAATTACCTGTATTTAATTTAACGCTGTATATTCCCGTGCTGAAACACAATTTCAGTAGAACAGATGTGTAAGATGTTTCTAAAAACACAATTAAGATGGCACAGTTAGATAAGCTTGTTTGGTAAATTTTTTTTCTAGAATAATTTGTAATTAAAAGCAAATAAATAATAGGGTATTAATTTCAAAACATTGATTGCGAACTCTCTACGACAATCTTACGGATGTATTCTTCTTGCATTCTTGCTTCCGGTTACCATTTACAATAATTAGGAGAAACATAAAAAACATTTTATAAAAGTAGGCTATGACAGAATATCATCAGGACCACTAACGACTTCAATTAAATGCACTTAACTGACACAATAACGACAATTTAATAAACCGTTTGACAACATAATGCAAATAGTATATTACAACAAGGCAGGCATTAAAGCCTCATTACTACTACCACAAAACATAGGTGTTACCGGAGCCAAGTTAAGTTGTTAACACAAATAACAGGTATTGTGCGTTACACCTCGAGCAAAAACGACCAGGAAGGGTTTTTATTATTATATTCGCATTAACGGAATGCGAATGCCCTCTCCGGAAAACATTTTATTTAATCCGATTTATACAGAAACGAGAAACATTGTAATAGTTTTTATAAATTATTTAAATTTTTCAATATACAGTACATGATAAGTAAGATATAGCGTTGCAAACTTCGCCGTTGCCGGTCCCAAAACCAGGGTTTAGCTGGCCCGGCTGATAGCGCCCTGTAAGCCTGTAACCTAGGGTTACAAGTGAAGATGGTCTACGGTTCTGATGGCGGAAGAGCAGTTCAACTATTCCAACGGCAAAGGAAGCGAATGAACCAATTTCCAAAGGGAAGATATATCTCTTAGTTACGGATTAACAGTCTGTCTAGGAGAAAAGCACCCGAAACTAAAAGCTCCTGGCTCTCCAGGTGTAGGGTTGGGGTTATGGGTTGGCTATTCATGAAAACAGTTATTCTGTTAAAAAGTCTAGACGTAGCCTCGGAATGTTGGATAGATCAACCGGAAAAAGACAAAATGCGCGAAAAAGAACTATGAATTACGGAACTTGGAATGTCCAAGATATTCGTGGAAAAGTAGAAGATGTAGTCTCGGAGATAGGAAAGATAAAAATGGACGAGCTTGTATTAACAGAAACGAAGAAGAAGTGAAATGAAACTGAAATGTTAGAAAACTATGTAGATCTGTTCAGTGGAGTAGAAAAAGATCAACGTGCGGAAAGAGGAGTCTCTATACGATTAAAGAGTACAGCTGATAAGTTTTTAATTATTTGAGGTTAGGGATGTGCAGCTAATAAAAATCTTCGTAGAAATAAAAAAATATAATATATTTCGTGTCCCATGGGACCTTCTTCAGAATAAAATAATGTAATTCTTTAAGAATTAAAGCAAGATTCCTGTAATATAAGAAAATACAATAAATACAGGAGTCTCTATATTATTAAAAAAGAAACTTAAGAAGAAAATTTTAGACTGCGAACCAATAAATGAAAACATGATAAAAGTAAACATAGAACGATTAGGAAGGAAGATAATTGTAACTGGTGTTTATCCGCCTTTAAATAATGAGTACGTGGCTATTAAAGGTAAATTTTTTGAAAAATTTCACTGTGTCATAGCCGAAATTGGAGTAAAGAAAGAAAATAAAATACTAAGAGACCTAAACAGCCGCATAGGAACTAAAATAAATGATTCAGTAATTGGATAATATGGAGAGCCAAACATAAATGACAACGGCGAACACTTGATATACGTATGTGAATATAATGAAATGAAAATTACAAATAGGTTCTACAAACATAGAGATATTCACACGTACATATGGGAACAACATTCTAGACAATTAAAATCAATTATAGAATATGTTATAGTACGGAGTACAGAGAGGTATAACCTGTGGGTCCGACCATTATCTAGTAAGAGCCAAGATAGTTATACCACCGTGGCAAGAAAATGGTGAACGTGTAGAGTACCCTAGATATAACCTCGATAATCTAATACAGGAAAGTACTAAATACTTATACCAGCAGAGACTAGACCAAATCTTAGATAATTTCATTATTCTGCCTTTTACACATAAATATAAGAATACAACCAAAAGTAATCTCCAAGCAGCAAATGAAGCACTAGAAAATAATATACTAAAAACAGTAATAAAATTTGATGGACAGAAGAAATTAAACGCCTGGTAAAAAGCAAGAAAAAGTTATACATAAAATGGATAAATACTAAACAACAAGATCAAAATACTTAGATAATACCGACTATGAACCAGGGACTGCAACCATTCAAGAACACATTAAAAAATTGACCAATAACTACCATGTAAATCTTAACAATAGTGCGGGAGTAACATTCTATGAACTAGGGCGGAGAGAAATACACACAAGATTAAAACGAACACATTTGTCTAACCGGAACTAGTAGTGATGAAGACTGACTGTGATTAACTAAATTGTGTCAATTTCTAGGCAAACAACTGACAATTCTAAATAGGTGATACTTACCTGTCTGTTATTCTATTATTGTTACTCTAATTATCAGTTAATAATAACTTCATTGAAGTATGCAAGAAACAATTAATAAATATTCTAAATTCTTATGGTGGAGTTCTTTCAAGAAATTGCATGTAACAAAATCACATTCGGGGACATTTTTAAGATCTAGACATAAACTTACTGAATTCTTTAACTCTCAAACGTTTAATTGACAGCAATAGTTAAATAGTGAATTAGTTCAGTTTCCGATGAAGTCATCAAAGTAAAAACACCATAAAAATGATTTGAAATGACGTCAGTTTTATAGAACTGAATGCCGTCACACTGTAAACATCGTATTTATAGACACTTTTATAAAAATATGTACAGTGAGATGGATGCTTAACCTGTTACAAATTTAACAAATTGTGACAATTTAGGTTTATCAGATGTGTTACAAGTATTATTCAACAACCAATTTATTTGTAAGTTTTAAGTAAACAGGAGTTATGTCAACGTTTTATAGTAAAATTGCAAAAGTGAAAATTATCACTGTATCTAATGTTTACACTCGCGAATATATTAATTCAAATACAAAATTGTTCGTTTTGGGGTTTCGTAAAATGGTAGATAACGCACACCTACAGCTTCATGATTTTTGTTGTCTTTATTCGAATTCAACTGAGCGTTATAGGTTTTCATATTGTGTGTTGTACTCGTATCTGTCAGGACTTTTGTTATGCGACAAACCCAATTGTCGTAAAATGGTGTGGGCACTATGATCTTGTGCTTGGTATTTGTGCTCCTGTAAATAATTTAACATTGTGGACACATTGAGCTTTGTGGATGCACAGCATTTAAGCATTATGAGCTTGTTGTCCCTTTTGAACCGTTGGGCGTTGTGGACACTTATTGGGTGTTGAAGCATTTGGGCGACGTGTGCAAGATCCTAGCTGATTTCTAATACAAATACTAAATTAAATCATTCATGAAAAAAGGCAACTTAAGTATGGTTAAAGAATATAAGCATAGCTAAGTTATTATATCGTAATTACAATATTGTACAGACAAATTAAATTAAACAATTTTGGAAACTAAACGAATACAACTAGTAAGTAGTTAACATAATAAAGGAAAGTTAGTACAGACCGAAATTTATAAAAACAGCCAAATAAGGACTTTATGCAAAATTGTAATTTGTGCAGGAGAATTAACAATATTACTGAGAGCTCCTATAATATCCTCAAGTTCGTTCAGAATGTGTAAAACCATGTAAAGTTGAATATCAACAAATGTAAGTAACACCAAAGATCATTCGCCTAATACTTGTCTAAACTTTAAACAAAATTTGGTTTCTTTTTGTGGGAAACGAAAGGCTGGTAAAGCATTTATGACTACGTTGAGCAATTCTTCAAATTATTTTGTTGTTCTTCTTCATGCGGGGTTTTCGTATACTTTATCATACATATAGTTTTTGCTGGAACGGTGGATCTTCATGGAAACATTAAGAGGCGATAACTCTTGCATATGTTTAATCCGAATTTATCTTCGAGTTCACTGCGAGAAAACAATATGAAAACTAATTAACACAAGCTATCTGAACCTTACTCTATTTTCTCTGAGCACCAAACCTCTGCGCGCCTCGACCATCTAGCGAAAAATCCTTTTCTTAGAGGAAAAGCAGGCTATCCCGTTCTGGCTCCCATAAATGATCCTGCACCTAACCCTGTTGCTAATTTCTTAGAATTCTCTCGAAAAGTCTTACCAGTGCGTCAACAAAAATGCCAACAATCGTTAAACCCTTGGTGATTCTGTTGTCTTCACACAGTTGTCCAGTTCAAATTTGGACAATTTAATTTGACTCCTTCCTAATCTATAACTACTCTCGTTCTATGCAAGGTGATTGGTATTTCAAACAACATAGTTTCTGTTATTTTGTTAGTTTTTCGTCCTTTAGCAAACCCTTCAACCATGGAAATTGTAACCAGAAAAGCAGTGAAGTGGCGATAGCAACAACTTTCTAATTTCTTCAATAATTTTGATACATGAGTACCAATTAAGTCTTAATAGCAAAACCATAGTTCAGGCTGGTATAGTTCACTTTAGAACTGTTTGCAAAAAACCGAAGAATTACTAGGAAATACTTAATATACCAGAAGAAAATAATTACACAAAACTAGCTAATATAACAGTTTCAAGTAACCACCCCTGCACATCCTGTCGCAGCTGACATTTGCTTAGCTGTGTGTTAATTGAGTCAACTCATTTTTGTTTATTCCGCATATATGCTAATAAAAATAATATTTAACAAAGGAATACACACTTGAGGAATAATAATCTTTATCGTAAACCGTCAATAGAGCCATGCATTACCATAGCGATTTTCGGAAGTAAACAAACACTTTATCTTACTGTAAAAATCAAACACGTTATCTGCCGCTAATATTTATTCACACAGCCATGACTGGTTTTTAATATTGGTGACACTTGTTTTCACCTGGTCATACCTACACAACAAACGTCAGATATCGAATACATCACCACAAACTCTGAATTGTATTTGTTATAATATCTAAGTTTTTTTAAATTGTAAATTTTACCGTTGGCGATAAGAATTTGTATGCACCACACCAGTAAAGTATCTTTATCAAACTCGCCTGTTACTCAGAGTCGTTGGATAAAGAATCACTTTACTGACTTGGTACATATATAACTATTATCTAAAATAACTAAATTATTACCTTCGTCCGATTAACAGAAATTAGATTTTTTTCTTTAATTTAGTCAACAATAAATTATTACGTTCGTTTATATTATAATTTGAATGTTTGCCTGTTACTGACAAGTCTTTTAATAAATAGGCATTTTGAAATATTGCATAATTGAAATGTTCTTCTGTGAAGAAGAAGAAGAGGAAGAAGAAAAAGAAGAAAAGAAGAAGAAGAAAAAGAAGAAATGTTCTTCTTTGAGAATACTTTTTGAATTTACTGCTAAACTTTCTTTAATATTGTTAGTGAATTTTGGGATTGGACCCAATTTGAATCCTTTATTTAGAAATTTTACTTCCTGGTCATTAACGTCTAGATTTGACATATTTAGGAAACGAGGATAGAAATTTATGATGGTATTGGGTTTTGTATAATTTCAAACTTCACGTGTTTTGTTCTAATCTTAAAACATTGTGTTCCTGTATTGTGTATTTTCTAAATTTTAATTTGCTGGCAATAAAACAGTAAACTGAGAAGTTTGCTAATTAATGCGACCGTTCTTTGAGTCTTCTGAGCAAAATAAATAAAAAAAGATCTGGGTGTGTATGATAAATGAGTGCTCTTTACGTTCGAGGTTTCTAGAGATATGCCAAAGATGTTGGCGTAAATCGCCGAAAGTATTTGTTTTAGTTAATTTAAGAAGTAGCGTAAAGAATCCCAAATAAGTTTCCATCTTCGGTAGGAACTTGAACTACTAAAGTAACTTAGCTGAGTAATACTTCTGGAAATAAGTTCTACACCAAGTCAACAATTAAAGTTCAACCACTATAACGATTTTCATCGTGTTAGTATAACATTCGGGAACGACTATTAACGTGCTCGCCGCTAGCACCAGGCGCCGTGTTAAAACAGCTTTGCGATTTCCATCCAGGTACTAACCTTAAAGAGCGATGCTTATCTCTTCTGTCTTCCAGCTCTTCATCTTTCCATCTTCTATTGGGATTTACTCTGGTGTACTTTCGGATATTGATTTAATTCGTTGCGCCTTTATTTCACTCACTTTCGTTGACCCTACGATTTTTCGTCCATTACCCTTCTTTGTTTGTCATTGTTTCCGCTACGAATGTGATTGCCGTATGATTCCTTTATATATTCATGATTTGATATTTTGGCTGATCTTTCGTCTTTCAGACACTTTTTGTAGATGTGATATAGTTTGTTTCCTGTATGTATTCTCAGTCCTATATTGCGTTTCTTTCATTTACTTGTATTCGCAAGTATATGTACCTCTGTACCACTTCGATTTAATAGCTTCCTATTTTCACATTTTTCTTCCTTTCGTCTTTCTTCCTGCTACACTTCATGTACTTAGTTTTTATTTCAATTATCTTGAGAGCCTTTCGTTTGCGCTTCTTTTATGATTATTCCTAATATTTCTTTCAGTTTCTTCTTGCTGCTTGATATTATTAGCAGACTGTCTGCGTAGGCTATTACCTGGCTTTCTCTGTTTTCAATTGTCCCACAACTTGTTCTATACCACATTAACAAAAAGATAAATATTTTATAAATGCCTACATTTGACTATAAAGCACTAATGGGCAACCCTCTATATGCCCCCGCAGTCCTTAATCCACTTTGAAAATCTCTGAAAATATACTATAAAGTTTTTTTTAATTATATACTTTCGTAAATATGTCGAGAAGAGTTGAACTAGGAGAAGTTGCAGTCAATTGGATGGTTAATTTTTTTTTTAAATTCATACCATAGCTACTGAATACATCGAATATCATATCATAATTGATCTAGTCGAACGATATTCATAAACAACCTGCGGCAATTACTTTATACTGTAGAACTTGGCTGAAATGTACAAATTGATCTACTAAGTTTGAAAACATTGTTGTTTATCAGAAATTACATTATAATAAGAACTTACAATTTGCCTGAAAGGATACCGCTTTTTGCAGCCATTACAAGTCAACATGTATTTGCTGGAGTGACTTTTTGTAACTCGATCAATGTACTCAATAGGCGTCTAGGGACCATGTAAACTGAATAGCGTAAAATAATATAATAAGTAATAAGAATTTCTGAAATACTTAGGATTGACATTTTTGTCGTTGTTTTATAAAGGGTTCTTATCTTCCGCTGCTAATGCTTAAAAATTCAGGAAAATGTAATTATTAATTATTATTCACACTTTTATTAACATTTATGGTAATACAGATCAGAATGACTTATTGACTCATCATCCCCATTTACCAACTTAATATATTAACAGCTTCCGCATGTAAGTTAAATTTATTATATTTTCTAATATGTAACGTAAAAGAAATCAATTTTTAAACCAACGTACCTGCAATAATTACACACTTGCTTAGAAATATATATAAAAATATTATTAAAAAAGCAGAACACCCAATCACCATAATCTATAATATCTACACTATTATATAGTGCCCCTATGAAATTAGGGTCACCTCCCTCTCTAAACCATAAAAGCTAAAACTACACGCTCTTTTTCTCAGAATATTACGGTTACAATGGCATAGTGATACTAATCAGTCGCCAGTATTTTAAATAACAGGTAATAAACTGTGGTTTTATATCAATTTCACTGAATCGTAATTAAATGTCGAAACCGAAAACCTAATCCTTCATATTTCTGAAGGGTAAATGTTAACATCTAATTCTTCTTTAAAACGTTGTTAAGTTGACCAAAGTAGTTTAATATACTGAATTGTTTATCAAAGTAAATGAGCCTGTACTTTTAAATTTAAATTGCTGACATCTCAGCAATTCAGTTTGAAAGTAACACATGGGGAACACACATTTTTGGCAAAAGCCCGTTGCAACTTTAGATGGAATTCAATCGTGCTCAATTATAATTACTGTTTGGGTAGGGTTTCTAGTCATCTTGTTCTAAATTGCATATTATCAATTGTCCCATTGTATGGTAGGAGGGAGATGACTATACAAAATTAGTACAGGAATAATAATTATAAAACGACTGCAGTGTAACTTTGGTAATGGTATTTCTGTTTTGAATTATCAAAATTACATGCATTTAAAAATATTTCTCATATCGTTCATCTATAATCCTTTGAAAGGACGATATATTTCAACGTATGCTGAAGCAAGAAAAACTTCGTCATCCTCATACATTCCTTGTACATCCAACTTGTACCTCCCACTGGGTACGTATGGTGGAAATTTTGTCGAATCCGGTACAAAGTTGCAAATGTGTACGCGTCTGTTCTGTTTGTAAATTAATGGTGTATTAGTTATAAATGGTGTTTTCGAAATATACACAAAAATCAGTGATGTGTTGCGATAAGGAAACACAAGCGGCATACAAAAACTCGGATTAAAAAGGAATTGCAATTTCCTATTACATATAGACCGAACACTTAGCAACATGTGATCAAAAATGTTTCGAATTAGGGAGCGCTATGAAAATTATGAGCATGTCTGCGATTAAGCTATAAACAAATGCCAATTTAAACAACTAATTAAAATAATTTATTCATCTGTCAAACTCTGCTTAATTTGGCTGTTGTAATTTGTTAGTTGTTTGTTAACTTTTTAAAATGCGTTTTAATGCGTTGACACGTTTTGAGGTTAAGTTCGCTTTGCCTGTGTTCACATTCGAAGAACTAAGGACAAGGTACGGCCGGTACGTGACATGACAGCTACAGCATTCCTTATAGTAGTTATAGCCAACCCTAATTTGAAAACGTTTTTATTGCCCGTTATAATAAAGAGAGAAAATAGAAGATATAGAGAAAGCAACTTCGTAACTTATTGTACAGAATAGAATAGGAAGCACAAAATGGAGTATAGAAGAAGAGGAAATAGCAACAGAGGAGCCGACATAAGATGACCTTAAAAAAGTTACAAACTAAATCAAGAAAGGTAAATCAAGCAGAATTGATGGAATATGACGCGATATGATAAAATACAGAGAGGAAACCCACCATTAAAAAATCTACGAGCTAATAATAGAGATATGGAAGACAGAATGGAGATGCCTACCAATATCAAAAAAAAAGGGACTTCAAGCAATTTGTGCTATCTACCGTGGTATTACATTGCTGAGTGTCGTGTACAAACTATTGTTAGTACTAATACAACTACGCTTAAGTAAATACACCGAAATCGAGCTCAGTGAGGATTATCAGGGTAGGTTCAGGCTAGAACGATCAACTGTAGACGCCAGATAATACAGAAAGCATTTGTATATGACATAGAAATGCACGTTTTTTGTAGAGATTTCCAGAAAGCTTTCGATGGTGTGGGGAAGATAAAAACATGCTGAATATAGACGTACCAGAGAAACAATTAAAGCTAGCACAAATGACAATACAGAAAGCTAAAGCAAGAGTCTGAGACACAGGGGCGTGCACAAAAAGCTTGCTAGTAAACTATGGGGTGCTTCAAGGAAATGCATTCTGAAAAACTTTGTATAACATAACGCTTGAAACCGTAATTAGAAAAACTAGTATTTCTCCAACAACCGCGAACAAAGAAAGCCAGAAGAAGCAGAAAGGAAAGGCTCTCAAGATCATTTAAATGAAAGCTAAATACATGTAGTAGGAAGAAGAACGGAAGGAAACAATATATGAATATAGGAAGACATGAATTTGCTTATCATGTACTTTGGACAACAAATAAATCAGACGAACGAAAAGAACCATGAAGTAGGACAGATAATACAAACAAACTACATCACATTTACAAAGGGTGTCTGAAAACAGAAACATCAGCAAAGAAACCAAAATGAGCGTACCTATATAAAGGAATTATACGGGCAGCAATTACATACTCAGTGAAAACAATGAATTCAACAAAGAAGGACGAAGAACAGCCGACAATTTCTAAACGAAAAATTGTATGAATAATCTTAGAGCCAACGAAACTGAGTGAAATAAAGGCGCAACGAATTAAAGCAGTATTAGAAAGTAGCCCCAGAGTAAAGCCAATAGAAAATGGAAAGGTGAAGCGCTGGAAGACAGGAGATATAAGCATCGCTCTTAAAGGTTAGTACCTGGATGGAAATCGCAAAGCTGTGTTAAAGAGTACGAATAATCTTCGGGCCAACGAAAGTGAATGATAATAAACATAGCAAAGAAATAAATCAGGAGCTACTAGAAGAATGCACGAAGAAGATTTAGTAAAGCAAATAAAGGTACAACGATTTAGACAACTAAGTCACGTAGTGCGTTCAGAACCATTAAAGCAATAGCCGAATGGAAACCAACATAAAGTAGTCTCATAGCAAGGCTAAATAGGAAACGGAAAGCTTAAGTGCTGGAACCCCTGAGGAAAATGAAAATTGACAACTATTACAACAAGGCTCAAGAAGCAAAACAACCGAAAGAAATATGTAAAAACGCTAAATCGCACAGAACCAGAGAGAAAGAGCAATAAATAGAAGTATAAGAAATAATCCACTCTAATAAAAAGGATATACCGAGCTCAACGAGCGGCTACGATAGGTGGGCATTGCGTAATAATGAAATATCAAGTAGCAACAATTTATATACCTTTATCATGGCACAGTCTGTAAAGTTTCCGCATTTGAACGATTGCCGAACTCCCGCAATATCATTTTCCACAACCGTACAAAAGTTCATCTGGAAACGCAATGGAAATAGACGATATTCATTACTTGCAAACTTGTACATCTGGTATACTATCTAAAACAGGCCACATATTAATTCAATACAACGGTGAAGCAACAGATGCCAAAATTCACGTTACCTCCAGTTTCTTGCCCATGTTTAAGTTGGCGGTGTAAGTTGCGTTACAAGCAGTAGTTGTGCGATTAAATTTAAAAGCAGCCAGTTTGATTTGTTTGTAGTAGCGGTGATTAAAGCGAACTACTTCAGCCCATTCAGGCTTAACAATATACTCATTTTGGAAGAACTAAATAGGAATTATTTAGTATTTCAACCGACATCGATGTACATTACTTACTTTAAAATTGTTTGGTATTTCTTTGGTTGACATACCGAACATAAGCAGAAAACAACCAAATATAAACAACCGTAATGCCATCATGGGAATAATACGAAGGTCCATAGATTAATGCCGGCCGGTGTTGATGGTGCTCACTAACCTACAATCGGTTCCAGTACATTACTTCTAATAATTTCAAAAGAATGATGAGAATAGTAGATACGGTGATTGTACAAAATAACTAAATAATGTGCATACACATTACGTTTCCACAAATACAAATTATCTACAGTAGACAATAGCAGATTGTCGGATCAACAAAATTTTTAAAATCTATGAGTAATAGCTCTGTAATCGTGCCGAGCTCTCGTAGGGATCGCACGTGAATACACTGCGTTTCACGAAATTAGTAAAAACCTTTGCGAAGTTACTAAATTTCCGAATACGGACTAAAACAAAGCAGTTAATTAGATCAGATCAGCTTAGTTTAGATTAAGCAGTTTCCAAAAAAAGTGCAAATAATTTTATTCAGGGGGGATAGCAAAAAACCACGTGTAGGGCGAGTTTTAAAACCAAATGCTCAAATTAAAATATACAAATTGCTGTATTTTATTTTCTTTTAAGCAAATCAGCCCGTTAGGTTGTGCAAATAATCATTAGTAGTCGCAAATTCGACCATTTAGTAGCGTTAGGATAAATTCACCCGTGCAGCGCGAGGTTTTAACAAATAAAAGCCGTCGTGAAATAGAACGAAAGCGCTACCTGCCCGAAAGAATTGAACAAGTGTTGCTCTAAAAATAGTACGGCACGGGCGGAAGCTTACAACCCTACTAGGAATTTGAGTAGATCGGAGTACAGTCCGTGCATAAGTTACTAAGAATAATTCAAATACGTAAGCTTGTTAAATAAATTCTCGAAATTTACCATGGCTTTTACTTGGGCGCATCTCCACAGATTAATAGGGCAGTTAGTTTAACGGTTTAAACTTTAGTTAATTTATTTACGCATTAGTTGAGCCATTCATTTTGTTTAGCTCACTAGTTCACTTTACTAAACTTAGTGTATATAGTTTTGCTTAAATATTAACAGGTCAGCTAGTTTAGTGGCTTAATCTCAACTGATGCATTTCTTTATTTGAGTTTTAGATAACCAATCCATTCTTTTGTTGACAGTAAGTTTTTATTCAATTCAGTGTAGTCTTAGTTGACTTTGTGATTTGTGTTGGCGTCGAGCTCGGGAACGGGAGTGCTTTAAACGCCCACGGGCAAAATTGCTTCGCGAGACTTTCAAGAAGAGGTGCAACCAATCAAGTGCAAGTGCGAGAGTGTACGACTCTGGGAAGGAAGGAAGGAGGAATACCACCGCCTCTACCTGGCGATCTATCAAAGGTGAAAGTTTAGCGATCGACAATGAAAACAGCAAGACGGAGGAAAAAGCAGTAAAGCTAAGTGATTGAGTGTTTAAGTAGCCTTTCGCATAACGGACAGTGTAAATAAGTTTGGGAGTAAATATTAGGAACATATTAGTTATTAGGAAACTAAGATATGTGCAATCTGTAACCTTAGAACAGTAGCTAGATGTGAAATATGAACTATGTGAAACTTTATATCAAAGTTGTTAGGCTCAAATGCATAATCGCATACGTATTCAAAAAAAACCATTGATGCGTAACTTACTAACTACCTGGTGTTTCAGCAGCGGTGTCTTGCGGTATACATTCCAGACATGCTAACGTTGTGCAATGCCCCACCCGATCCCATCCTATCCCGTAAATCCCTACCCACCTACTGACATGGAGTGGGCCTGGCGTATCCAGGATCGACCCTCGAGTCAGCTCCATGTCAAATGATGATGATGATGATGATATTCGCATTAACGGAATGGCAGTGCGGCTAATAACCGAGAAATGTAAACATTAAAATGAAAAATCGACCTCTAGGTATTAATCTCGGTTAATTAATATTATTTCTTAGTGCTTAAAGTAGTAAATTTGAGCAGTAATAATTATTAAAAGAACTTAAATACATAATGATTATACGGTGTAGCAAACTATTTACTGGAAATTGACAATTGCTTGTTTAAAATGATCTCAGTAGGTTGGAGTTCACAATAGCACGAATTAGCATAATCAAATAATAACAGGGAACTTCTTCTACAAATACCGCCACTCTCCTTAATTTGTAAAGGAAAAATAAGAGCTGACGAGTTTGAGGTGAATATGCTGAACCTAAAATAATAAATTTGTAATGTAAACACATAAGTAGCTTTCAGTTCTAGTAAATTGTGTTTTTAAATAAAATAACAAACAAACATCGGTCAATTTATTCATTAAAATCCTCTAACTTCATTCATTTTTGAGAAAATCAGAGAATGGTGTGGTTGTTATATGACATGAGTTGGGCACCATCCACTGATGGGTTCGCAGGATTCACTAAACGAAGTTTTCAAGCCATTGCCTCTTCAGTCTTCTATTCGCAGGCTGGTGGGAATAGAGGTCGGTGATGATTTGATTTGTGTGATTTAAGGTGCGATTACGGATTTTCTTAACAGAATTCTTGATAACATCGATGGTGAAAGAAATTCTCATTATGGAGAGTCTGATTGCTAATAAACCATGGAGTGTTGGTCAAAATACGTAGCGTCTTCCACTATGAGGATTGCAAAATTTTGGTGTTTGAGGACGTACTGCATCCCTATAGTTCGATTTCGTAGGACCATACAGAAATTAGGATGACTTTATACAGAGTAACAGCTTGCTTTCCAGGGTCAATTGAGATTTACGTCCAATTAACCAGTACATATTTTTTTTCTTCAGGTTAATTTGATGTCGTTTGGATTTTATGTGGGCTTCCCATGTCAGTCTTTGATTCAGATGGAGTCCTAGGTATTTCACATCAGTTTTTATTGGGATAGGTTGATCATAGATGGTAACTTGCGGACAATTAGCGCGTGTAGTAGGGAAAGTAATTTGAGTGATTTACTGCTGTTTGCTTTGATTTTCCAACGATCTAACCATCTAATTGCCGCTTCATAGGAATCAAGTCTCTATTTTAATTGCAATTTTATGTTGATTACAGTTTCCGTTATTTTCAAATATTTAATTTACGAGCGGCCACTTTCAAAATTTAACCCAACGTTTGACATGTTTATAAGCGGCTACCAAAATATTTCCGAGAATTCCTTTGTTAGCAGCGCTAGCCTTCTAGATATTGCCTTTTAAGCTTTTCTCGGAAAACGCACGTGTCAATTTCGTTCTGGAACAATTTAGGCTTGGGTATTTGTTTTGGGGAGAGAGGAAGAATTTAGTAGGCGGTAATCTTTGGGCCCAGACGGACGTACTATGAAGATCGGGTTTTATTCGCGACTCTTCTGCTAAACTGAGTTTTATCGTAACGTATTTTGCTTTGGGCAAATAAAATCTCGACCAAGTCGGATTTAAATAAAAATTAACAGAGTGTTAAGCTTTGGTGCAGGGACAATTAAGTGTATCTTGATCTGATATAAGCGATTTAAAAACTCGTGGGAGTTTGTGCTTCTTGGAGCTGCTGTTTCAACCGTCTGAAACCCTTTGGGAAGGAATCTAATCCCCAGGGGCGTACCAGCAATTATTTCGTCCCAAAGTCTCCCGAGGAACGCCGCCAACCTTTTTCCCGGACCTGAAAATACCCCAGACCGTACCCGCATCTGGAAAACACTCCCAAAATTGTGCTTGCCTCTCGTTCTACTGCATTCCACGAACATCAAGGTGAAAGAACAAGATTTTTTTGTGCGGTGAACAAAAAATTTGCTCGTTAACTTGCAAAATTCCAAGTGATTGAAATTTTTTGTTTAATGCGACAAGTGGCGACCTTCAGTCGTCGAGTGCAATTTATTTTGGTTCCTGTTAATTGTAAGAAGAAACTACATACTGTGTTATTCTTGTAAACTCAGACGCCACTGGCCACGTAGATATATTGAAAGATTTTAAATACCGTGGGCTATTGGCGGTGAGTTCTCCCTTAATCGAACGTTCTTTTTAACCGATTGTTGTATTGAGTAAAATATTACTACTTGCTGTCATATTTTTTTTCTACCGTTATTTACTCTCAGAAAGGTTAAATATATGTATTTTGACATTATACGAATTTTGCAAGCTTTATAAGCAGGAGGGGGGCACAATAAAGGTGAGTTCAATTCCCGTAAGTCGTTGGCTCCTTGGCCTTCTACGAGAACCTGCAATTAGCTGTGATTTGGAAGGTGGCGCTCACTAATTTTGACCTACTGTGTATACAACCAGGAATATTTCCTCCCGTAAGCGATTTCCGTGAACCACCCCTACTCCTTTGAGCTAAGCCGAAGGCCTTTTTCACCTATCCTGTTGCGGGTCGACGAAAAAGCTGGTTTGGCCCGTAACAAGTCCCTTAGATTCTTTTTTATTTAAAATATTCACATTATTTTTTTAGGTTGTTATTGTAACTACTAGAGGTCCATTAGCTTTGGTTCTATTTACCTTTCTTACTTGAACAGTGTCGTTTTCTACTGCAATTAGTTTTAGTTTTGTGTTTGTAAACTCCATTGCTTCTAGCTCTAAATACCTTATATTTGCAGATAATTCTAGACAGTGTATTATAATGTTCCTCTTTCTTTGCTTTCATTCTAATCCATCTACTCGGTTGCCTTACTTGACCATCAATTCACGTATCTTTTCGATTTTAGAACCTAAGGGTCTAGCTTTTTGGTTAGGTTAGTATTTACCGTCTCTATACCGAGGAAGGTCGCTCTGCAGCATAACTTGCATTCGGGACGCGCAAGGTTCCAACCCCTGGACCGTCTGTCCTGACCCGGATTTTTCGTGTTTTTATTAGGTGAGTCAGATACATGCTGGGACAGGATCTTCCACGAAATTTCACTATTCATATTTCCTGGTCTTTCCTATTTTTCACATTCCGATTACTGACTTAAGAGGGACTTAGGGTTCCGGTACGGAACTCTACTGACATATACAGTTGCCCGCCCCCTTGTGTGGAACGTATCTACTCTAACTTTCTTTCGGATAAAAACTCCGTTCTGATAAATCTTTTTTAGTGCACCTAGTAGTTATTTAACTCTGCTCCCATGTTACTTCCGTAGTATAGCTATTGTAATATATGTATTTTGGTAAATTTCTTTAAATATCTTGGTAGTTACTCTAACCTTTAAATTGTTTACAGAACATTGAGTTTCTTTTTAATTTCTGCTTGATCTTCCTATTTTGAGTTCTCCTACCCCTGGGGTACTTGCTTCTTGGTTGTTACACTCACTTTTTCTTAGGTTTTCTTGAATCTCCGATTAATTAAATTGTTATTTAGAGTGAAAAGAAAAACTTATAAAAATTAAACGAGTGCACATATTATATTTGGTATAAATATTCTTCTGCAATTTCGAACATTATTAAACAAAAACTTTTAAGCAAATTTTCCACGAATCAGAATAAATGAGAAAACGCTCTGCTTATTAATATGATACACATGATAAAGCAATTTCGATAGAGCTTATTTGTTAACTAAAACCAAAGGGGTGTATCTTCCTGGCTCTTGATATTTAACTAAAATTTTCATGACAAGACAGACACACGAACACAGATATCTGTTAATCTTCATTGGAACCGACCTAGGTTTGGATTCTATTCGGATTTTTAGGGGAAAGAGCATATTGCCCGTTTTTGTAGATTTGGTTAAACACCGATCCAAAAGTTAATATTCTTTAGATATTGTGCGACAGCAAAATATGAAAAGTTGTATATTGATAAGTATATTAAAAATGTGGATATTACGAATAGGATTCACAATCATACCTAATTTTATTGTAGCTATTGGGAAAATATAGTTAGTCGAACTTAATTTCTCAGTAACGAAACAATTAAGAAATCACACATCAAACTGGAAGGTTTGGTTTCTGTGTGGCGTCGAAACCTGCAGATGTTCTGTAATGACAAAATTTCATGTACCCGAGAGCTTTGGCAAGTTGCGCGGAATCAAAAGCTTTTAATTCTCAATCGCTCCTGGAAGCAACAAAAGCGGTGCCTTGTTATATTATGGAAATTACAACACGAGCGAATTTTTCGAGATAAGTCGCCGGTTGGGAATTCTATAGCAGATAATTTAATGCTGCGATTATATTGTTCGGATAATCCGAAGAATTCCTTATTTAAATTAGCGCAACGGTCTCGGCATGGTTTTTGTTTAATTGCAGTTTGGAAAACACGAATATGTCCTCGGGTAAATAAAAATTCGAAGTTATGCATGATACTTTTTAACTGGCATATAAGAGGAACTGCGTGTTTATAACTATCGGTTAACAAGGTGTTACAGTTAGCGGTTATGTGAGTAGGTAGTGAACTGCGGCATTTAACCCATCAAAACCCGGTTGATTTCGATAATTACTGATTCGAATCTCTGGATTTATAAACTGCTTTTATTGACCTGAGCTGGAGCTATTAGTTACGAACTATTAGCTTGATAAACAGGGAATTCCATCTAGTAACGCGTTTGAATCGCTCTCCAATCAAAAAGTTATTGTGACAGTTAATCATCTAGCAATAACAAGTAATTAAGTGTCTTTTACATCTAGACCATAAATTAAATAATGACTTTATCGCTAAGTCAAAATAGATTTTTACTAATAAAAAGCTTACAAAATCAGTGATAACCAGAACCAGTCAAACTTTGTGAGTTTCAAGCTGATAATTGTCTAACGGTTAGTAATAACATAAGCATTAAACAAGAACAAAGTGCTCGGAAAAGATAATCAATTATGGCTTTTAGCCCGTCTAAAGACCCATAATTGATGACGTCCTGCTCTTTAACAAATTGCGGGGAAGCAATTCGGCCACCGGACAGCTAAATTGACGAGGTGTTAATTTTATAAACCTCTTAGCTAACTTCTAAAACCTTCCGTCAAAATTGCCCAATCGATACTCTCATCATTAGCCTTGTCGATTTTGAATGCACCTTCGGTAAACTCCAATCAGCATTCTAAATAGCGACTTTTTTCATTCATTAAATTGGTCCCACGGTAAAAACAGTAACCGCATGGTCCAAATCGGGTTCAAAATCCTCGGCAGCACACAGGAAAATTAAGTTCAGAAATCAACTGGAGACTTCGAGTTTCCTACTTGTCTTAGAAGATTCTTATTAGCTTCCGTGACAATGCACATTCTTGGCAGTGATATGAATACAGACCGTGTTAGAAGAAACTGTATGGAGTCCATGAAGTCTTCCTTGTTGTTTTCCAAGCCCGAGAATTCTATTTGAACGGACTGTAATGAAAACAAATGCACCGCGGGCTTAAATGCACGGAACACATCAAAAAGATAATTGTGGTGTCAGTTTTTTTTTCATTTTTAACTATTCTGCTGTCTGAATCTAGTAAATGTAAGTGGTGTTTGCTAAAAATAAAAAAGCGCAAGTACGATTTAGTTGTTTGTAATTATTAATTCTAATTTTATTTCTTAAGATGGGTTTTGATTGGTTCGAAAGGAATTGCGCTTACAATTTGAAGAGTGGGATACAGTGATGGTGACTTCATTTGAAATGTATTAAAGCTTATTTTATCTTCTATAAAACTATCTTCCTTATCGCTGTAAGCCAGCGCCAAGTAGTGAAAATGTATATTTCCAACGCAGTAGTAAGAAAGAGTTAACATAAAAAAAATAAAACCCTCCGAGTTGCTCCCGAAGATGTGAGTACTAACACTAAAAAAAAAGAAGCATATTCTGCCAGAGCTAGCTACTAGCAAAAATGATGTTCCGTTAAAGCTGTTTAAGATATTGCGCCAAGATTAGAAAAAGTAGAATATCATGCAGGAGCAGCAGAAAATATCAGTGCTAATACCAGAAACGAGGCAAGAATGCTTCGTTCAACTGCTAAACAATTTCGAGCTACCAAAAGCAAGAGTAGAATCTCCTGAAGAAGAAGCCGGACAAGTGGTATTATTACTAAAATCGGCGTTAACACCACAATTGCTAGATTCTCCAGAAGGAATTGCAGAAAGAGTCCCCAATAATACAGGAACAAGGAGCGATCTTGTTAAGTTCATTTAAATTGTGCCACTCTGTCTGGATTAGAGTCATACTTTAATTGCCGCTTTATAGGAATTAAAATTCTATTTTAATTGCCATCTTCTTATGTCGATTACAGTTTACGTTATTTTTCTTTTAAGGTTGAGTTATGAGGGGCCAATTTCGCAAAGCCTTGAAGCTTCCTTTTGTAGGTTAGATTTACCGATTTATGTTTTGTCTGCACCTGACCCTGAACGCTTTCTGTGAATTTACGTGTCGAATTATTCTGGAATTATTTCATCACATTTCGTAATATGGTGCAATCCTTTTGGGGATCCAGGTTCGCGTTGCATTTGGTTTCTCAGTCAGCCTTCCATCTTCACCGGCTCCTGTCTAACCAAATTCCATCTACGGGGGCCGTTAAGAAATTAAGTACTGCAGTAGGCGCTAAACTCTTGAAACGAAACGACGTCCTTTTTTTCCTGATAATGGGTCCCTTTGCGGCTCCTCTGCTATATCGAGTTTTACCGTATCATAATTTTGCCTTAGGCAAAGAGAGATTCTCGACAAAGTCGCATCTGAATAAATATTAGCAGTGTTAGCCTTGGATACAGAGCAGTTAAGTGTAATTGTTCTTTCGATTTATTCGGATACAAGCGAATTGAACCCGTGAAAGTGGAAGTAAACTAATTCCCAGGGGCGTACCAACGGATGTTTCGTCTCGCAGTTTTCTGAAGAAGTCGTCTACCTTTTTTTTTCTCGGACTTGGAAGTACCCTAGACTGTAGCTGCATCTGGAAAACAGCCCCCAGAATTGAGCCTGCCTTCACCGGAATTCAAGGTAAATGACCTAGTTTTTTTGTGTGGGGAAAAAAAAACCTTTTACGCGTAAACTTGCAAAATTCTAAGTGATTGAACCTTTTTTTATGTAACAAGAAGGGACCTTCAGTCGCTGATCGACCTTTTTTGTATTACTAAATGTAAAGATTAAAGCAGATTGTGCTATTCGTGTAAGCTCCGACGCCACTGGCCACGTAGTCGGTTGGACAATTTACGTGCGCTAGCGACGACGAGTCTTCCGCTTGAGCGCTAAACTTAACTATTTGTAATATAGAGCTATTAAATTACACCAATTGGCGTCATTTTTGTATTTTTGTCATTTCCAGGCGTTTAATTATCTGTGTTTTAAAATTTATTATTTCTTTTTTTATTTTGTATCCGTATTTGTGTGTGTACGAATTTTGCAAGCTTTATAAACAGGAGGGAGGCGCAATAAAGGTGAGTTCGATTCCCGTAAGCTGTCAGCTTCTCGGCCTTCTACGAGAACCTACAATCAGCTGTGATTTGGAAGGTGGCGCCCACTGATTTTGACCTACTCTGTACAAAACTAGGAAGATTTCCTCCCGTAAGCGATTTGCATGATTCTGTTGTCTTCACATGGGAGGTGGCTGGTGAGAGTCGTTTGATGGTTGGTTGTCGCTTCCTGGGTATCTGGAAATTATTGTTGCCTGTAACTGTCGATGAGGTCGTTGTGGGGCTCCAGACATGATAATAAGTGTGTGGTAGGATGCTTAAGTTTCCGGCGGGGTTTCTTATGAATTCGGATATTGCCGCTGAAAGCGCGGTAGATTTTTGGAGTTTTTGAGGGCGATGGCAGGTGGGAATGGTGCCTGTGTCTTCGTGAAGTACAATTCTAGGTTATCCGAGGTCGAGTCTGAAGATCCTTCGGAAAATTTGACGCTCGCATTTTCGAATTTGTTGTTGGACAGGGGCTGGGGGAGTGGAATACGGGGGGTTTCAAAATGCGGTTACCAGACGGATGAAGGTGTTGTAGAAATGGAGGAAGGTACGCGAATTTCAATCTTGAAGGCGTCCTTGGATGCGACAGAAGAGGTTAGAGCGGCTGCAAATTTTTTTAGGGTACCTCGGAGGTCAGGTTGTAGAAACCAGATGTGAGAAAAGGTGATACCGAAATATTTCGCTTTGCTTGAAAGGAGGATTGGTTGATTGTTGATTGTTAGATTGATGAGCTGGGGATCGAATCGTGGATTTCTGGATATGTTGGTGTGCCTATGTAGAATAGATGCCGACATGTCTGCATTGAGTTTTATCAGCCACTTGCAGGTCCAAGTGTGGATTATGTTGAGGGCAATTTGGGTTTCTCGGGAGGCTAATTCGGAAGTGCGTTGGGAGGACTAGATGGCGGTATCGTCGACGAAAAACCTGGTTTATGTTCGGGTTGGGTCTGTGACTGGGAGGTCGTGGGAGTAGATGATGTAGAGACGGGGGGGGGGCGCATAATTATAACAAGCACAAGGGCGATGTATTAGTAAGCTACTTTAGAATACAACAGAAAGGGTAAAATCTCTTGAAATAGCAGCCAAAGATGAAGATTGGTGAAACCTTCAGCTGAATGTATTAACATTAAAAGGAGTTCAATCTTTTAAAGGAGTTACTCAAACATCAGTGCTTATGGCAATATAAAAAAGTGGTTTCTGATAAAATTGTTAAATAAATTAGCGCTTACACACGAAATGCTAAAATCTTATTGAACGAACTACTGAGAAATTTAGCACAAATATAGAATATGACCGCACTTCTTGCGAACAATCTAATCTGAATCTCCTGCATAAGATATTAAATGTGTCTGCGCTATTGACAGTTAAATCAAGAATATTTGGTTAATGTTGAGTAGTCAACACCAGTAATTAAGCCAAGATTAAGATGGAAGTTCAGCACTGACCTAGATTAACATTGATTGTCAACACAATGCAAATAAACATTTCTTTGTTCGTAAAATTAACTAATACATACATAACGCTATGAAAGAGATGGCGCTTTTAAGATCCACTTTTAAATCTTCGCGAAACCCATTAAAGTATAATGCCAGTAATTAGAAAGTTATTAATAAGTATCTATTTAAACAATATTCTGAAGTCAATCAATAGTCATTTTCTAACACTTAGTTTTTTCTTTAAGTACACTTAATTGCTTGTACGGATATTATAAAGATGTTGCCCTTAACTTGAATACGCAACTATATCGTTTTTAAGGTTATAATGCCGAGATTGCCCCGAAGAAATTTATTTTCACATCAACTGCGAAACTGTTTTAAAAATGGTTTCAACTCACCGCCGTTAGACATTCATGTAAAAAGTCTTAATATTATAATATTCCCACAATTTTTTTCTTATCATTTATTACAAACTGGGGCTATAAAAGGTCGAATGTGTTCAGCAAACGAAACCGCAACTATATCAACGTAATCCCCTATAATCTCTAATTTATCAAAGAATTACTAACAGAAGTACTACTTCTACAGCTAGAATTCGAAAAGTATTAGTTTATTTTACTACACACTCGAAAGAAATTGCAGCACCACGCAAGGTGACAAACTTTTACCATTTTGCTAAGAATTCCATCGAAAATCCGCAGGAAAATCCCTTCATCTGCGCTTTTCTAAAACTCTGGCAAATCTAGATTTATGGTTCATACGCCTGCGATTATTTGTATAACTCTCAGGCCTAAAGTAATCGCCTTCTTGCGGGCAATATGTTATATTTATTGGTGAGGGGTGAGGCCCTGAGCTCTTGATTACGAATTATTGAGATCATCTTTCAGAATTACATATTTCAAAGTAACGACTTCCTGGTATAACGCTGATAATTTCACCGGCTTGTACGGAGGCAGCAATAAACCAAACTAGATTTGTTTTGTGATTTAGCCACAGATAAATATAGACCAATTTGGTAAATTGAG
>JABXWE010027638.1:0-10650 GCA_014611495.1 Limonius californicus
GAAAACAAAAGACGATAGCAAATTTTTGTTTCCGCCAGTGAATTTGTCTCAAAAAAAGAGATCGAGAACGTGCCTTCCATTTTTTTGTATCTCCTATAATTACCGAGTTACCCTATACAAACATCGAAATTTGCCCACCCTGTACCTAAACAAACTGGGTGTTCATCAGTTAATTGTGTTGTTTTTAAATAGCAATTTTGAAAGTATGCATGGCAATTTTTGTTATTGCAAATAGGAAGCATTTTGTTACTTGGTAGAAAATATGATTGTCTTTTGTATCATAACAATCAGAAAACTTGTTTTTAAAAGTTATTCGATCAAGGCGCACTCCATCAAATATTTTCAAAGTATGTTAAAATAAACATGCAAACCTACAAATCATTCCAGTTTCATTTTAACATGTGCATTTAAAAAATTTTAAAATGTTTCTAAATTTTAAAGCACATAATTCCTCACAAACTTGATTTAAAGTTTTAAATTACATTAAGAGTCGGCCTTTTAATATTCCGATAAAGATCTAGACAAGCTAACAGTCAAATTTATCCTCCTTGTTACGGTATTTTCTGTCTTTCAATTGTCCAATAGACTACATCAGAAATTAAGTTTTCTTATACCGTAGAATTAAACTTATTAGGTAGTAGAAGCAGTCGACGGTACTATATCGGCACGATAAGGCAGCTATGAGTGTGTACAAGGTGATACAAAATATTTTGAGCGGATATAAATGTAAAAATGTTTATAAAATTAATACCATTTTTCTGGTGTAGTAACTAATAAATAGATATATTTTACATATTGAAGAAACGGAAATTTTTAGTTATGTAAATCCAGAGCGCAGACTTATCGTCGTAATCATTTTGATTTTTATAATAATAATAAAAAATAAAGTACTATATAGTTATGTGGGCGAAATTATTTATATTTCATAAACCATTTTGTAACACCATGGAGTTTTCTTTTCTGCAAAACCATTGCTACCAACTTGCAACACATTCTTTAGACCCAGTTGTAGTTAACCAGTAAGAATTTGGCCGACACCTAACCAATAGGGTATTGAAAGACGCAACAATGCTGTCGGGTGCATTTATCTAGGGGTAAGTTTATAACACCGACAACTTATGGGAACACTAAAAGTCCGTCCCTAAATAATAAATGTATAAGTTATGCATATTTAAAAATCTATCAATTTCACTTTTTGGCATTATAACTAGGACGTGGATGTTTTCAAAAACTGAACCATTACTAAATTGGCCTCATACATGTACATCTTTTCTTCTATTTAATCAAAGTTGTATCTCTATCACTTTACAGGATTCAAAAGTACTAAATTATTGGAAACACCTTGCTTATTGAAATAAAAGCCCCACCACACAATATCAATAATAAATTGTCAAGATGTCTTAGTGCCAATTTAAACAAACAGTTTAACTAGCGTGGAAAATCTTTTTTATCTGCCTCTCTGTGTTACAAAACAGATAATCATTTATCAGTTTCGCCTTTGAGAGAGAAATAATACATATGCCAATGCCAACTATCAATTCTTGTTGTTAAACATATCCTAGAACCTAGACAATAATAATCCAAACTAGCACTGCAACATACCTTTTTCTCGAACTGTACTATTCCGAGAATGGGGAAAACCCAGGCACAAGATGCTGGAAGAATTTCATTGTCAGCAAAGCAAATCCACTGAAGCACTTGGGCTCTCTCAAAATCGTTTTTTCCGCGAAGTTGGTCATTGGCTACATAGTAAGCAATAGCATTGCTGTCTTGTAAGTATTTACCATCTGCAGATTCAAAGGCAGGTACCTGCAAAGCAAATACATATTTCCATACATACAGACAAACATAACCTATATGTCATACTTCAAAACATATGTAACTTATTGTTTAACTAAAAATAAGTCTCTGCAAGCACAAAAACTAAACAATTTCCTATACAAAAATTGTGCAATGCTTTGAAATACTTCAGCTATCAAATTTCCTCAAGCAAAAAGTGTAAATAACCTATACAAAACATAAATATAGAGTGGGTTAGCCCAAGCATTTCTTAACTCACCTTACCAGAAGGAAACTTCTTCAGAAATCCATCGCTTTTGTTTGTTTCGCCAAACACGAAATTTGGATCTACTTTGATGTCTGCAGCGGCATACTTTGCCGCAATCAGCGCCTTGTAGGCACGGAAATTTTCCGGATATGTGTACAGAGTCTACAAAAATAGAAACATCATGTAAAAGGTTTCGATGAATACGCATGGTTTTCATAAAAACCAGACCCAGATGGTCGGGAAATGTCACAAATAATCTGGAAATTGTTTTACTTACTCCCGAGACCATTGCTGACACTTCTTCGAGCACTCAAAAAGGAGAAGGGAAAGAACCTCTCCGACTCTGACAGTTGGGTACCCTGATTTCATGTCCCGCAGAGTCCTCTGGTGGCAATTTTTTCTAAAACATTATTATCGATTGAGTGCCTAGAAATAAGAAAAACATGGGGGAGCAAATTTTGTCAATATTATGATACCGGGTGTTGAAAATTAAATAAACATTATTTGCGGAAAGTTTTAACATATTGAAATAACATTTTTGTTTATGTAATATGAAACTACTAATTGATTATTTAACCTATAGTGTTCCTTATATCAGAGGATCGATTTCTCGCAAGATGGAATTTCTTAGCCGTTCTGCAGCGTTACCCTTGATTTGAAAAATCCCCAAAAACGTTAATACACTGTATAAACATACCTAAATATTAAGACCATTTTGCACTGATTGCACACGTCTTGTGTTTCGTCGCACTGAATGGCTAAAAAGTCAGATTTCCCTATTTGGTCAGAAATTTCTTCTCTACACACAGCCAGCATGCAATCTAAAATTTCTATCTGTGTTGTCTTTTATGTTCCAGCAAAAACTGTAGCACTTTTCAAATACTCTTTTAATGCAGAATCTAACTCTGCAGAAAAGTCCACCAGTTCCCTAAATATATTCCGATTTAATGATCATCGTGACCCCTTAATGCTGTCTTAAAGGCGCTACAAAATCTTATACTGCTAATAATTCGTTTTGAGTACGTGCCTGTTTTTTCTTACCTTTTCATTATGTTAAGCGACACTTTCTCCATAGACTGAACTTAATTGCGCTGCAATGTTTGCTTTTCCTAGAAGAGTATAGCTGATGAATGCATCTAAATGATGTTTAGATATTTCGTGTTTTGCAATTTTTCCCGAGGTGATGCAAATCCTTTATTCCCGTCCTCGTGCAATTCTTTTCCATACCCGTTCCATCTTTAAAATTAAAATATAAAGAAAACAAAATAATAAATTCAAACATCACACCCACATAACCAGTGGTTTTTGAATAAGTCTCTGTATAAAAACGATAGGTGTAACACCTGTTCTGTGCTTTTCTCTCCAATTTTTGTGATAAATTTAAATTCGGGTGGCCGAATGTTTTAATTTGAAGTTTTTCTTCTATCGAAAGTCTTGAAAAGTCAATCTTTAAAAGGTTATGAACACTATACATTGTTTACTAGTCACAATTGCACTTTGGAATTAAAAACTTCGAGCGCGGGCAAATCTGTTCGGCCCACTAAATGAACATTATAATCAATAATCATAATATACGTACGGTCAGGCGATGTTTGCAGAATACAGAAAATCGTGGAGGCCGAATACATACCACCTTCAGACCTACCGATTTAATAGCGCAAGGCAATCGCGATCTTTGCGGCAAAAATCGCGGAATGGATGACAATTTACACGTTAAAACGTTAGCTATAGAAAATAAACTTTTGCAGAGTTAGTTCACTTTAGTCATTATTTAAATACAGAAATGAACAGACTAATTTTAATATTTTAATCAGGGAGGGGACCCACCCGTGCCCACCTATTCAAAAACCGCCACCGACAGACTGTAACATTGCAAAGAAATGAATGGGTAACATAAAAATTATAAATTTTAACCTAATCAAATCATACCTCCGTTTTAAATGATTTACCACTTCTCTAACTAAATGTAACTTTTAGTGCGAAATGATTATCATTAGATATAACAATGAATTTTCAATGTGCCCATGTGAAACGTAGTTTAACGATGTAAGATCCGGAGACCTTACTGGCAAATAAACCGGCCCTATCAAGCCTATCTACTTACTGGTAACGAAAACAATTATTAAATGAGTTGCTGGAGGCCCTCCTGTTTGTTGGAAAATAAATATGTCAACGTCTTTATTAAAAGTATGATTAATATCCATCTATTATAAGATGCACCCTTATTTTTGTAAGCCAGAAAGCTTCTCGCCGGCCATCAGTACCTTGGTAAGAAACCATCGAGTATAAGACGCACTACAAATACAGAGGGACAAAAATAGGGAAAAACATGCGTCTTATAATCGATATAATACGGTACTGAAAAATTATTGTTACATAAATTAACAACAAACTTCTGCAGTCAATTATCAGTCAGAGGTTTTCCCGCTTACTTCCAGTTTCCAAAATTTTGATGTCCTTCATGTCTCAAAGCAACAATAATGTGGTTGTCACCAAGATAGAGTAATTCATATATTATATTTGAGGTTCTTCTTACCTAACTGTAACAGTTTCAAAATGTCGCCGTATTAAATTTGCAAATATTTGTTCTTCTGTGATTAGGCCAATGGCCTGTTAATTACCTACAATGGGGTAGGTTCTGTGAGTCCTCTTTGCATGTATGCCGAGCAAAAGAACAGAAAACAGAGTTCTACTACATCGTTTACGATTGTCAAAGATGTTTGTATGACAACCGGGACCGACGGTTTTACGTGCCCACCGAAGCACGACCTATTGAATAATGAATATGCCGCTATATTGGTCGACCCATCCGAGTACTGACCAGCACGGATTGTGCTGGACTAAGAATACCGTTTTACCGGCGCCCGCAGTGTTCTGCTATGCAACCGATAAATATTTGTTACTTTTATGTTTTCCTTTAAATTTATAATTAAAACAATAGAAATGAAATTTATTGTTTTCAATCTTGTATTAAACAGAAAATAATTTACAATATATGATGGTGGCGGGTCAGAGTTGACATAAAATAATGCATGTTTACTCCGTAATATTATTAGTTCTAGGACTACCTTGGGTTCCTCTGAAAATATTTGATATAATAGCGCCCTCTGCACCAAAACAGTTTCATTGGGGTAGAAGTTATAAATTGACATTTGTGGATTGTGTAGTTTAATAATCATCGGATCGCAAAATTCTGGAAGACCATGGTGAGTAAAACGATCGTTATTGCATATCCTTATTGAAGTAGCCTATGCCTCGTAACATTTTTGATCAAAATTTTCCCTCAAATGAATCAACACTCATGATTGTAGTTTAGCCTACTTTACAGGGGCAAGCCCATTTTTATGTGTAATTATTTCAAAAGTAATGGGTATTTTTTATTGATTATTTTTAGGGTAATGAAAGCTCCTTGCCCATGGAGCTCTGCTCAAATTGTAAGTATTATAGTTTATCACTGACTGCGGTGACCTTCATACCGATTTCTTTTGTAGTTGATGCCGATGAGATAAAGCGCCTCGGGAAAAGGTTTCGAAAGTTAGATCTGGATAACTCGGGTGCATTAAGCATTGATGAATTTATGTCTTTGCCTGAACTGCAACAGAATCCACTTGTGCAACGTGTTATCGATATATTCGATGCTGATGGCAATGGGGAAGTTGACTTCAAAGGTAAATATTTGTACGGCTCTGATTGGCTCGCTCTCAGTTAATCACATCTCAAACATTAAAAACTTTGCTTGCCAAAGGTGCATTTGGTCTTGTCAAAACAATGGTCTAAAAATAGATTAACTGCTCCAAAAATTTATTTTTTGTACTTTTAAATTGGTTTTTTATGTAAACTTTGAGTAAAAAAATCTTTTCTTGCAAACCTTAATGTAAACTGTTGATTGCTGAAGCAGCATTAATTGGATAGTGTTGATGCTCACCAAATTAACTTCTGTTTAGAATTCATTCAAGGAGTTTCACAGTTCAGCGTAAAAGGGGACAAACTCTCCAAGCTCCGCTTTGCTTTTAGAATTTATGACATGGATAATGATGGTTTTATATCTAATGGAGAATTATTTCAGGTATGTATAAAAAATTTTATATTATTTATTTATTTAAACATGGAAATAGAAAAAAATTGTAAAATTTTATGAGATACAGGGTGGTCTGATGGTGCACAAGCAAATGATTGCATTTTAATGGCGAAAATGTATTATTAAGCAGAGTAATGCATATTTTAAAAATATTCTTGACTGGGTGCTCCACTGTTAAAATGCCAACCTAAATTTATATTTTCTTTATAGAATACCCTGTATATTCTTACATTTTTTAATGCTCATCAATGGAGGATTAAAACATAAGGTTATGGCAGTCTAAAATTGACTACTGTACATTCACTTATTTAGGCAAATATTTAATAACATTTGTAGTGCTTACCTTTTCTAAATCAATACAGATAATTAGTTGTAATTATGTGTAAATATTTATTGGACCTTGACCTTCAAAACCTCGTGGTCAGTTACAAAAGTACTCAAAATGTTATACAGGGGGATAGCTTTTTGCAAAACGCGTTTTTACAACATTTTCACTATGTACATTTTTCAATTCTTCAATTAAAGTAATATAAGGTTACAGCGATTTCAGTCTAATAGTCTCAGGATTATTCACTAGTTTTAGGGGAATATTTAATCAAATTTGTTAGATCTTCATCTTCAAAACCAAGAGGGTGGATAAAACATAACTTACTGTATTATGCAGGGTGTTCGCTTTCGCAAAATGTGTTATCACTCAATTTAGTTAAACGATAAACTCTGTAGTATTTACATTACATTGGAGAATTAACATACAAAATTGAGACTTGTAGATCTAAGACTATCGGCATTATTCACTTTTTTAAGGGAATATCTAATGAAATGTATAGTGCAGTCTCTTCTAAGTCAATCCAGATAATTAGTTGTAATTTTGTGTAAACATTTATTGGACCTTAGTCTTCAAAATCCCGTCCTCAATTAAAGTAGTATTCAAAATATTTTAATAGCTTTACACAAAATTTACTTAAATGGAACCGTGTGTATATTTTTACATTTTTCAATTCTTCATCAACGAAGTTTTAAAATAATATCAGGTCACAGTGATTTCAGTCTAATATAGTTTCGCCATTATTCACTAGTTATTGGAAATATTTAATTAAATTTGTTGGATCGTTGTCTTTAAAATAAACTTTGTCAGCTAAAACATATCTAATGTATTAATCAGGGTGATCGCCATCTGCAAAATACGTTATCCCTCAATTTAGTTAAATAGAGGATCCTGTATATTTTTGAATATATAATAACGCCAGGTTAAGAGTTGTAAATCTAAGACTATTGACGTTATTCAGTTATTTAACAGAATATTTAATTAAATTAATAGTTGTAACCTCTTCTAAATTACCTAATCCAGGTGATTAGTTGTAATTTTGTGTAAACGTTTATTGGATTTTATACTTCAAACCCTCCTGATCAATTAAATAGTGTTAAAGATATTATACAGGGTAATAGCTCTTCGAAAAACGCGTTGTTGAAGTTTTCTTAAATGGAACACTGTATATTTTTCTATTATTCATTAGTTTAGGGGAATATTTAATGAAGTTTGTTGGATCTTTGTTTTTAAAAGTACATGGTCAATTAAAACATAATGTTTTATACAGGATATTTAATTTAATGGAAAACCTTGTATTTACATATACGAATTCTTGGTCAATGAATAATTAAAAATGAAAAGGTTAAGAGCTGTACATCTAAGACTATCGGCGTTATTCACTTCTTTAGAGAAATATTTAATGAAAATTGTTGCTGTGAAAATTAAACTCTAGTAGTTGAGCATTGAGCTAGAACGTAAACAAACGCTTGACAGGTGCGTTGATTTACCGGATGTGTATTTACGTAATATTCCTTGCGTTTCTAAATTAACGTTCGCGCCGTCAGAATTCTTTTTTAGAAGAGTTAGTGGTTCTGAAAAGAACCATTTTTTTTAACTAAACGTGGTTTATGGACTTGGAGACATCTGCATTACAAATATTGACGTAAAAGCAATCCGCTGTTAAGTGGTCCAATGCGTTGTTGACAAATAGGTGCATCACGTTGAATCCTGCATTCCATTAATTAGTCAGACACAAATAGGTACATAATAGTAAAAGCATTAAAGGAATAATAAACACTTAATTATTAACAATTATTATAATATAACAATAATTATCTGCTGTGTTTAACTATTATATATTTTCGGATAGTTTTAAGATAATTTCGACGCCACGCGATAATATCTCCTCTATCCATTAACATGGAGTGACGGCAGGGAGTTGAACATTTAAATTTTAATTTTTTTAATATTCCACATAAAGTCGACCTCTTAAAATTCAGGCATTTGGTCATCATTGTTAACGACCGTCAAAATTTTATTTAAGGTTGGTATTTCGTTCCGAAAATAAAATTCGTGAACCTACACAGAAATTTATCAAGCTCAGAAATGCAAGTTTAGGAATAAGTTTCGCATATTGTAGAGAAAAATTACAATTTGCTTAAAAATAGCACGTACCTGCTTACGAATTGCAAAAAGAGCAGCATCATCAATTTCATCAAAAAGTTTTTTCTAATTCCGGGAGATTTTGGAGAAGACAAAGTTTTAGTATGCCGAAACTCCTTTAAAATTCTTTTTACTGTTGCAACACTAACACCCACTGTTTTAGCAACAAATTGTACAATGTCAGTCAGTAAAATCTCAGGATTTTCTTCTAACATCGAATTATACAATTTTACTATTAATTGTTTTTCATTTAAAGTAGTAGAACGCCCCCTACGATTACATGTTTCTGGAACAACTTGCTCCATTTTAGGAAAATATGCACCAGGCCCTACAACTACAAACGCTCCGAAAACCGATAAGCACTGCTGAAAAAGCACACAAACTTAACCCGGTAATTACGAATGCAAAGTAAAGGTTTTGAGCGTCAATTACTCCTTAAGGAAAGAGGCATTAGCGTTATCTAGCGTAGACCAATCACAGCGCGCGCTCGGGTGTGTCAAACACGTGCGTTTGTTGACGTTCTAGCTCAATGCTCAACAAATAGAGTTTAGTACAGTAGTATGATGTAACGTAAAAAATTTTCCAGTGATTATGATATATTATATTAAATATTTTAATCACATACAAATGTGTTTTATATGTAAAATATTTGAATAGATATTAAAAGACGTATTGTAATATGTTCAATAGAAATTCTAAAATGAAACTCTTCAAGTATCAATTAAAATATATTTTGCAGTGTTGTCAATTATTTGATATGTTTTTTAATTATATTAGTCTTGTTGACCTGCAAAAACATCATTCTGCAATAGTCGAGGCGAACACATTGTTGAGATTGATAAAAAAGATATTGAAGCACTTCTTTTTGTTGTACAGGGTGCTTATTTTGTAGAATTTGATGAAACTGCCAATATTCAAAGCCTTGTAGCAAATAAAATCCAATGTAACGAATTTTAAAAATATAAATACAGGCTACTTCAACCTTTTTGTAAAAAGTAACAAGGCACTCCATCACATAAAGGAGTTTGGTCTGCAAAGCAGAAGGTCACAGCCCCCTTATCCTTGCTCCCACACCGAATTGTTGTATGCCTATTTATAAATATTTCTCTTAATCATTGTATCATTCATTACAAGAGAAATGGGCAACATTTTTTTTTAATATTCTCTTAAAGAATTGCATATCACTGAAACTATTAGATTTAGGCCATCATAAACTTATATTATTATAAACCGCTATCGATTAAGAATTCAAGTATATGTAAATCATAAAAAGCAGGAACTCAGCTCAGTGGCTAAAACCGCGTATTACTACCCAAGATGTACCAAGTTCGATTTCCAGGAACTGCTATAATATCTAGGTGGATTTTTCAAAGCCTTAATGAGTACTAAGCACACTGCCTTCCTTGTAATAGGTACCAACTGCCCAAGCAAAAGCAGGAATTATAATCTATTCACGATTGATTTGCCATCCAACAGGCTGTGGAAATCTGGGGGAATGTGGTATCATTTAAATATGTCAATTAATTAAGTTGGGTTATGCTAGTTTTTCTTGATGGAGGTTATGTTTTTTGAAAGCAGGCAATGTTGCCAGTGGAGCTTGTTTGTTCATTTAACGTCCGCCTATTGCTGCTCAATATTAGTTTATAATACTTAGATATAATAATGATTTCATTATAAATAAAATAATAACTATAATTTAAATGTTGTCGTATCACATACCAAATACATATTGCTGTTCTTTTTACACGAGAATTCTGAACTCAAATCGTATGTATACAGAGCATATTCCACGCCATTCTTTGTTGTCCTATATTTAGGTCTTGCAGCAAATTAAGAAGAATTAACGTCCATGCTGCTCATGGTTCAAATTGATATTATGGTAGTCCAGTGGTTGACTGTTTGTCTCTGGTGCTAAGAGACCCAAGTTCGTATTCCACTGAGGTCGGTGTTTTTCTCGGGCGAGATAAAAACTGTAAAACACTCATTCACAATTGATAGATGCCAAAAGAATATCCCCTACCCTATTCCACCTTCATGCTGTCACTAGAAGTATCT